>KZ678495.1:0-88459 GCA_003019895.1 Coniella lustricola | reverse complement strand
GACTTCCAGTATCAGGGATACAGGCAAGGATCATTACAATATGGCATTCAGCTGTTTGATGCTTATATCCCAACCTCGATTCCAGACTCCTGATGTTGCTACTAGAGACATCATGAACGACTTGGCTGCAGATAGTTTAGTGAAGCATGCAGCATTGAGCTGGAGCTATCATTTTGTCGTCATTAAGGCACCACCCCTCTTTCTCATGAAAGCTATCAAGACTTTCTTTGCTTCTCAGACTGCACCAATCTTCTGGCTGCGAATATTCCTATCCATCAAAACGGAGTCGACAGGCGAAGCTGTAACTCACGACTTGCTTCTATTGGAATCGCATCTCAAGAAGACTTCTGCAGCAACCAGCACAATACTGAACCCTAGTATAGTGGACGGCTCCTGTTTCCAAAGTCTTTTTCATCTTCTACTCAAAAGGTCCATCGAAGAGCGGGGGCCGTCAGATCTCCAGACTATACAGTGGTATGCCATTCTTGGAAAGCTCAATGTTGATTATGGCGAATGCGAAGGTCATCTCCGTCATGCCATTGAAGAATTTTCAAATCACCCCCAGCGAGGTCCAGAGCACCCTGAGACTATTGATACAATGGTGGCCTTGGGTCGGACCTACTGGAATATGAAGCGTCTTGACCAAGCCACAGAAGTCTTTCAGCGCTGTTATAATGTTCGCACGGATTCTCTTGGTAGTCATGACCCGGAAACCCTCGAAGTCCGATCGTGGCTCGCTACAGTGCAGCGCGGAAAGGGATCGGCAACCGAGGCTTGTTCAGAATACGAGGAGATCATCAGGATCCTCCAATCCCAGATCGGCCGGCACAATCGTGTTGTCATGCGTGAGATCAAGATGCTCGGCGTGGCGAGAAGACACGAGAGAAGCTTTGACAAAGCTGAGGCGGCCTTTGTGGAGTGTTTGAGATGGTGCGAGCAGGTCTTGGGAACAATGCATCCAGACACGGTTCAAGCAGCAAAGAACCTCGCCATGGTGTACCAAGTGGATGGAAGATTAGAGGACGCAGAGAGCATTCACAGGGACGTGATTTCCAAGCAATTGGAAGTGACTGGAGAAGACGCCGAGTACTTCATCTCGCTTCAAAACCTTGGTGAGACATTGCGAGAGTTAGGTCGGTTAGAAGAGGCGGAAGAGGTATTGCTCAGGGCGTTGAAGGGCAAAGACCAGTGGCATGGCCCAAAACACCCTCACACCAAGCTCACATTGGAATCTCTGACGATCTTGTACAAGGACCGACCTGATCTGGATTCACTGTGTATAAAGAGTCAGGTCTTTGATCGGCTGGCACGCTGGTGACAAATTGACCGCGTCTGTTGTTGCATCGCAACGAAAAACTAATGATATCATGACTCACGCTTACATATATACGCTTCTCAAGCAAATCAATACTTTCTTATGCCTGGATGAATGGGAATAATTCAAGAACAAAACCATGAACGCTGCAAGACACCCTCCTCAGTCGCTCCTCTAGTACTCGGCCCTGCGACGCCATGCCAGAGGATATTGCCTCTCTGTCCATCTTGCTAGGGGCATTGGGAGGTATAAGCGTCAAGTGTCGAAGAGCACAGCTAGGCAGCGTCGAAGAGTCGAGAAGCTCTCGCTACACAGTGTTACTCGCAATTGAGATATCTGGGCCAAAGACGTCAAGCATTACTGGATGAGACCACAAAGTTATGTTCTTTTGATTCTGTTAGATTTGGTTAATCAATTCAACAGTATGTCTTGCACCATGCGGAAAATATTCAGTCCTTGGCAGAATCACAACAACAGCGTCTGAGGGAGGATTATAGAGCTTATTGCATGCGAGTTGTAACAGTGATAAAGGGAGGACCCATCTCCTCCTAGGATTTGCAACGGTCTGCCAGTACCCAGCCCCGTCAGCGATATCTGACATAACTACTATCACGCAAAACAATGGGCGAGCGACGTCGAGGTCAGTTTCTTGTCGAGTAGCATCCACATCGAATCAAATGAGCTGATCGGCATCACGAATTGTTTTGTGGTAATTTCTCATGGAACAAATTGCAGATTGTAGGCCAATGCATTGCTCAATAGAGCAAGAGTGCTGACCAGTTTTGTGATGAGGTCCATGGCGCCTGTCGCTTTGTAGGCTGTACTCGTCTATGCCCAAGTGTATTCGCATGAAAGATCAAATATGGGATGAACAGGTGTTATACAACCTTTCACTACTTTTTCAAATGCATTTTTATCAGGAGATAACGATTGTTAGAAAAGACATATAGCTAGGCCTGATGCTGGCAACGCTTTCTTCATGGTCGGGCCGGTAACATGCAATATCTCAGTTAACGCCCACCTCGTTGACACGTACAAGAAAGACGCAATCAGCGCACTCAACACCGTCTTGACTTTGCGATCACTTGCGCCATTGGTCTTCCCTCTGTTTAGATCCTTTATATATGCCCGAATGGACTGCGGGTGGACAGCCATTCTGCTTGCTCTATTAGCATGGAGATTCGTTTGTCGGCAGTAATCATGCTCTGGAAATTTGGGAAATCTTGTGGAAGTGGTGAGGTCACATGGTTGAGACCGAAAAGGTTGTCAGGACGGGATCACTGCAAAACGCGTTGGTTAAATCAGTTGTGCTTCAGAACGGGGAGCCTTGACTGGATCAAAATCTGACCTCGCTTCATACCAGTCTGAAGCCACTTGTAGAGGATATCTGGACTACTTTGATGGTCAAATGAATTGTATTTCCACTGGAGAGCATCATTTTCAGGCACATTGGAAAAGTGCCCTCCTCCTGGCTTTGGAGTCCAATAAAATATCCAGTATTCATCCTGTCGTGTTCTCTGCATACCACATACAATTGCTGATATTTGCTTTTGAAAAGGGGAAAGGGAAGTCTTACAATCATATGGTATTTTAGACTATTTGAGTTTCTCTAGATTAGTACGCTCACCACTCTTTCGACTGAGATTAATTAGATAGGAAAAGATAATCAAAAGTCTTTTATAAGAGTTCACTCAATCCAAGACAACTTGGATCATTGCTAGGCACAAAGACTTTTTAGTCTTTGAATGCTTCTCGGACATATATATCTATATATCATCAGTTGGCTTCGAGGATGATACCCTGGAAGGAGGTTCGGAAGCAAACGTCAGCTACTATGCTTCTGTGCTTTCTTTGGACTAGAAACTCTAAACGGTTATGTATGTTCAATGTCCGACAGCCATGATGGGATTTATGAGTAGTGTACTCGAGTACAAAACGTTGCCGTTGGTACCGAGTCTTGAGGATTGACAAAACTGTTAAACCTCCATCTACGGATCGCCAACTTATCTTGCCTTGACGTCCCACACATTTTGAGTTCTTGACCTCTGCAAAGGATGGTAGAAACAGGCGAGTGTTTTTCTTAATGTAACATCTATTATCCCATCACATGAGCTGATATCAGCGTTAGGAATGATGGTGAGTCTCGTTAATCTAAGTGCGGAGCTGTCGGACTAATATCGAGATGACACTTGAATCGCCATGAGAGAAATAGACTAGCTCCTCCCCTCACCCTGAATCAGTGAGGTCGGTGGCTGTACAGGACTTGGGCGCCAAGTGAGTGTCCAAACCAGTAACTGCGGGCCGTTTCCTTGCTCCGAGAGGGACTGCGTCTTGCGGTGCTGTTGACAGAGATCACCTGGCTGCGAATAGGGCAAATTACATCCGGGACAAATATCTGACCAGTGGTAGACGCGCCCACGCCAGCTCGACTTCTGTACAGCTGTATTATCACGCACCAGATGAGCCGTAACCTCGTTATTATCAAGCTCCATCCAGTGACGCCAGCTCATAATCTCGAAGCGCCATGTTTCTGCCCACCTCACAATTGCCTCCATCTCATCTTTCTTGTCCTCGGATGTTTCGAAGCTGATCGTCAGCTTTTGCAGGCTGGTCATGATACGGAATAAGGATCCCAGGGATCCGGTTTGGTAGGGCAGCAACTGTGAATCCTCTCCTTCGAGCGTGGCATTCATTTCGCGTCTCATAACTTGCACGCTTCCATCAGCAAACCCTTGGTGGCGTGCATTGATGGCAAGGCGCTTATTATCCTCCCATCTATCCCAGTCTCCCCGCCGAATGGTGAGGTGAAATTCTTGCAAGTGGTAGAAGGTTCGCCAAACCGGATCCGTTGGGCCTTGACCACTGGAAAGAAGAGACTGTAGGTGCCAATACTGGTCTACTCCTCCCTCATAGTCGTCGGGGTTACTGTGCAAGCGCCGAACGACCTCACACTCACCAATCATCTGTTCCTGTGTTTGAATGAAATGAGCGTCACGAGATTTCTGTGCTTGTACTGACGCGGAATCGAGAGCGGAAGAGTGGCTGGCTACAAGAAGTGGGGATTCCTTACAAGCAGATACATTTGAGCATACACGCGCATAGTGTGGACTTTTTGCACCCAAGGTCGTCGGTAATTACTTCTCATGCGATTTGTAAACTTGGAATGCGTTTCGCCGCGCGCAGGACCTCGACCTTGCCAGATGATGGCTTCCTTGTGCCTCAAGAGAAGGTAACTCGCTTCGAGATATATCCTTTTGCACGTCTCGAGGATTCTGATTCGGGGGAATACTTGTTTATGGATGAGCTCTGGACGATACCAGTCAAAGCCATATTCGGTTTGCCGTGTTTCCTCAAATCCGGGACGCGGTGCGTGTGGAAGCGTGTGCTGCTCAGCAGAGTTATCCTGGGCTTCGGCGTCTTGAACGCCTTCCGAGACGTCTTGACGCCCAAGATCTTGCGGGTCAATCTCATCATCATATGGCTCGTGGTCGTCACGGAAGCAGAAGTCCGGATCGAGGCCTCGGAAAGGCTGAGGTCTGGGGCCTGGAACATTATCCGGCGACATCATGTGTTCGAATATGAGCGCAACGATCTCTGGCGGTAGGCGTCCATTGTAAAAAGTGCTTCCCAACTGGGGATTGACTTGTTGTGCGATATCAGCATCTGCACGGTGAGCATCTGTAAACCACTTTCTGGCCCGGTGTTCCATCAGGCCAGGCAGTGTCTGTTGCAGCGATTCGTGATACTCCCTGTGTCTGCAAATATGAGGCCTGGCGCGACGCCGAGGTGGTCGAAAAGCGTGCATGTTGCCTTGTGGTATCAAGTGATGAACGCCGCGAGTGAGCGAAGCGTGCGTGCTTTGGCATCAAGCAGCGGACGGTTTGGACAACAGTTGGGATCTGACAAAGTATTTATTCACTGCAAAGGGCAATGTCCAAATCACAAATGCGTCAAACTGCGGGGCTGCTGCCTGACCACTGCCTAACTACGGATGTGCACATTGGGGGGAGTGCAATTGTGCCACGGTGATAACACGCTGCAAGGATTATTAGCCTGGACTCAACGGACCACCAAGACGTGTCATATCAGCATATTGATGCCTACCAAGTCCGGAACATACTCTGTTCAGGTATGTCATACGATACAATACCTTGAGGATTTGATACATATGTATCTATAGATCCGCATAATGGTTCTGGTTGTTACATTGTGGTGAGACAAACCTAAAATTCTCACTTGGAGGGAGTTACAAGTGCAAGTAACAGGAACCGTGTCTTGGTGATAATTAGAAGTGCTGCAAAAGTCCTGGTTCTGTCCCCATATAGAGTCGGCGCATCCAATCAAACGTCTTTGTCTTTATGGCAGCGACTCATATTTGGGCGCCAAAGACAGGATGTCATGCAATCATGAGAGGCGTCGAACTTCCTCACATCTTGCACACATCTAAGGATAGAAGCCAAGAGGAAGAAAGGTCTTGAAACCCCTCAGTTCGTCCTCGCTGATGCACGTTAGCACTCTAGCTTCGATGGGTAACTATCACCATCATTCTATAGTGCACTATATCGCTGCCGCATCTCCGAGGATGTTGGTATCTCTTCAACGCCAATTGGACATTCCCATTCCTTGTGCTTTCCCCATCTCGAATTCGATGTGCAATGCCGCTGCCTCTGAATAGCACTGAATGCTGTTTCATGATGAGATATAAGAGCACAAGCTTAGCTCTCACTTGTTCAGCGAGGCGCGGCGCATCACATCCACTTGGCCGCCCTTTTCACAAGTGTGATGCCGCAATAAATTCTACAGACAGCATATCTAGAGACACAAGTTCCAATGTACATTCGAATTGCACATGACGCTCCGCTTATTAGGCGCCCTTGTTCATTTGCTGCCGGCGCTAACCTTGTTCATCCGACAGGAGGAGTTGCAAGCCACCAAATCGTTCTCGCCAATCGCTTCCTGGCGCCCAGCCACAGTATTTATACTGGACCTTTGATGCTTGCACACATGTAGCGGGGTGATTCGGCTTGGGCCTAGCAAAGAGGAAATGTATACTATAGTAGCCTGAAAGCTAGGCGGGCTACAGCAGAAAAATCAACTCCCAGCGAGTGGATCAGGATCATCGTGAGGCGCAACAGACAAACGCCACGCGCTTGTTCTACATGTACTGGGGACTTCGTATTGATCGATATTGGCAGGGCAGCGAGGATTGACTGGTTGGTTGACTACTTGATCGATCCGGGGAAGCGGGTCGCCAACCCACTGCTACATGCAAGTGATGCAATGTCGACAGGCATTGCAAACCTGCTCCTCGTGGTTTGCGTGTACTTATATCCTATCATATCTCTCAGTGCCTTTCTTGATGAAATTGGCCGTTTTATTCCCTCTTCTTGGCAACTGTAGAGGCATCTTTTATTCATCCACACCCACCTCATCCAAGTCTTTTGACATTCTGTCTCCTGGCAACTCCCTCGATACCGCAACGTCGAAGCAATCAAGCACCCTCAGCAAACAACGCGAACGAGATAAGACTCAACTCATCATTGGCTTCTGAGCCCCCTCCCCAGGCATGGCGTCATATTCCAACCATGCTGGCCCGCTCTCGGGATCGGCGTCAACATCTTCCACAAACCTCACCACAGCTGCGAAGCCTGGCAGCCCAAGAACATCCCGAGGTCAGGCATGGGCATCAGCAACATGGGCCACGGGCCAGCATCTGTTGTCAGGAATATTATCGGCCCACAACAACTATAGAAAAGACTACGATGTCGCGCAGCACCATCGCCCAGACTATTCGACCTTCCGTGACGATATCCTGATGCCACCAGCCTACGACAGCATCGTGCCCGCCTCACATCCTCATCGAGGTTCTCTGCTGCAGCAGCAGCATTCCCGACCACAAGCACCAAGTCCTTCTTCTCCTCTGAACGCTCACAGCAGCCATTCTCCCACCGCCACTACCGCTACCTCGGGGGCCCGCCCCGTATCACGTCCATCACTGCAGTCTTTGGTCCTGCCACCCATACCACGTCTACTTGGACTCGAGAATTTGGACGAATGGGATGATGTGCTTAAACGCACGTTACGGTTCCATGGCCTCATCGAGTACATCTCTGCACCGCATCCAGGCGTGCCGGAGCCATCACCAATGACTCCATCCTGGTCCCACAAATCCACCAACATGGCTCTGACGCATGAACAATGGACCACCAACCGCGCAGCCGTCTGTCTCCTCATGGTCGGCTCATTCTCCAGCGACGTGCGAGACACTCTGCTCGCCAGTGGGTACGATGCGCTCGCCAGTACCGAGGAGGATCCGAAAGTCCTGCACGATCTCGTCCTCGAGGCCATTCCTAAAGCGGCGGGCGAAGATGTCACGACGTGGATGAGCGAGCTGAGCACCATTTCTCCCGGTGAGCGACGCTTCGACAATAGTCTGCGCGAGTTTGCCTTGCGCTTGCAATATCTCCGTCGGCGACTCTACCAGGCTGAACCGCAGCCGAACGATAACCTGGTGCTGGTCATGGCGGTGCTGGGCTTGGCGCGGTGCGAAACGTACGAAGGACTGAGTATGACGCTGGGTCGCGAGCTCGAGAGGGGCGCATTGACCTGGGCACGATTTATGGGAGATTTAAGTACTGCACATAGTCGTGAGGTTCGTGAGCGGAGAAGGTTGCGGGCCAAAGGGATTAGCGAGGATGACCGCGGCTCGTAACCTCACGTATAGGACATTGAGGCCGAGAAACAGAGATGCATCGTCACAGCAATGGTTGGAGCGCACATACACGCAACCGTTCTTTGCGATTCGAAATACTCAATCACGTGTGTTTGCTCACCAGTGGATATGCAATGCGACCACTCTGAATATACTCGTTACGTGTTTTACGGGAAGACGGGTTTGAGGTAAGCCATGATGTGCCTCAATTTCTTTTCCAAGTTGGAAAGTATGTTGAGAATGCCTGCTTGTGAGTGGCGCACTCAAGGGTCAAAGTGAGGCGGCTGCGAAAGTATCCGCCAACGACGATACAAATAAGTCAAAATGCATCGTATTGCCCGTTATACTTATCAAGACTCGGTCTCTATTTCGTCTTTAGTAGAAGCAAAATATAGTCAAGTCAGAAGACAACATCACATCTTGGTGTAATGGAGTGGTGGAGTACACATGTATAATTTTTGTACTTGATGGGTGCATTATGTACACTCATGGGCTGAGTCGCAACGCTGATTTGTATCCCCGAAGTTCTGGCATCCTAGTTGCAATGCTGAACGGTTGTTGATTTTCCCTAAATCCACGAAATCTTTGTTATAAAATTGCTCAAAGGAATCTGCTCATCTCGACATATTGTGATGACGAAATATGGAATAGATCCTTCACCACAGTCGAGTTCGCCTCCTCACGGTCTAGCGCCGCAAAATGAGCGTTTCTGATATTGATTTATTGTATAGTGCCTTTTGCTCAGCTGGATTCACTCGCATTGAGCAAGAGTTCGTAGCGTTGTAAGCGAGTACGGATCTCGGCTTTGGGAGAGCGCTGGACCATGAATCCGATCTCCAAGCAATAGCCTCACCGACTTCTGGAAATGTTCAGAGGAGCGGAATCAACAACAAAGACCCGCTATGTAATGAGTGCACGCGTACGCTCTTCTCATAGGATCTGAATGTCATTTGATGTGTTCAGGTCATGCAAACATCGGAGAGACAAAATCCCAGACTGATAGCATCAAATGGACCGATCCATGTCTGGGTATACGCTGGTCCAAGCCAGGTATACCCGAAGAAGCCATATATCTCGTGGTTGCCTGCACGAACCGCAACAGTCAGCTCTTCTAGGGTGATGGTATCATGATGGTTTTAAGGGTCAGGCCGATGGCCTGGCCGTCCTATGCTGTGTCCATGGCAACAGTTGAAGCAGGAAATAGGAATCGGAGAAGATAAGGCAGGGTAAAGATAATTGACATAGAAAGGAAATTCAAAGATGCTACTGACTGAATGGATATGACGTGTGGAGATTCCTCACCTATAGACACAAAGGCCACTCGATCTGTGCTTAAACAACGGCTCAGTGCATGGATTTTCACCTACTTATGCTCAACCAGTGTGCAGTATCACACCAACGTGGCATGCATGCATATGAGCCATGTAACCCATATGTTGCTGTTCGCAGCTTTCAGTATAACAGATCACAAGTTCTCACTGCACACGATCGCCACATGGTAAGGCAATGAAAGAATTGAACAGACCTAGCGTTGATTTGGCCCACTATTGAAGAGGCCCGAGACCACTTTGGCGGGGAAATATGGTAAACTCCAGACGGTGAGATGTACTTTGATGTGGTCACGTCAGGATAAAGCGGCAGGCTGCGTCTCGATATGCTCAATGGGCCAAAGATGGTCAAGTTGAAGTGGGTAAATACATCATAGATGAACGATGCATCATGCGGTCGATTGAATCTCAACAGAAGATCACAGCGGGCAGGATCACGCTATCGACATACAAATCGGGTCCTGGCCAGCAGGCCACACCATCAGCCCTTTTGCTGGAATGAGTATTATTAGGCAGACGTATTTCGCCTTGCGTCTTTGCTCCTCTACGGCCCGATTGCAATAATTACATATTGTTGCCAGATATATAGCAGAAGGAATCGGCGCGGCCACGGACTGTCTCTACACCCTCTTCAATGCTGCAGACTAGGAACTCCAACTTCAGACGGTCCAACTCGTTTTAAGGTGCCCCGGAGACAGTCAACAGGAAGCCGTTCGTGATGCAGTTCAAGCGCGCTTTCAGCCTGCTTTGCAGTGCAGCCATCGTTGCGAGATCGTGGGCCTCGACTGCCAGCATCTCGTCGTACCCACTCGCTGTTCGCAATCCTTATTTATCGGCCTGGCTGCCGGGAAATGTTGCAAGTGACGCTCCCACGGCCGAGCCCGAGTTTTGGTACGGCCAGACCCTCTATTGGCCTGTGTTTGCTCGTGTTGCTGGCACGACTTACTACCTCTTTAGCGAGGTCAACGGCGTTAGCAACGCAAAAGCAGCGACTCAGACTGGCATCGAGTTCACGGCCACCCACACCATCATCACCTTTACTGCCGGCTCGGCCACTGTCACGCTGGACTTCTTCTCGCCCGTGTCTCCCAGCAACTATGTGCGCCAGTCTCTGCCTTACTCGTACCTCACTGTCAGCGTGACCAGCTCGGCTGCTCAGGATGTTCAGATCTTCAGCGGCATCGACGACTCGTGGTCTGGATTCTCGGGTTCGTTGAGCGCCAGCGTGGAGACAGGCTCAGACGGCGAGTCTGTGTACTGGGACGTCTCCGACCCCAGTCAAACATTATATGAAGAAGTCGATCAAATGGCTGCGTGGGGCTCCATCATCTTTGGAAGCAAGCCAGCCACCGGCTCGACAATGACCTACATGTACAACACCCGCAGCACTGTACAGCAAGACTTTGTGTCCAGTGGGACGCTGGATAACACGGCGACGGCATATGGTGCAGACTACACCTTTGGCATATCCCATGACTTTGGCAGCACAACCAGCGCCTCGGCCACCTTTGCAGTGGGCTATGACCGAGCCCATGCCCTCACTTTCCTCGGAGCTTCATACAGCGGCTACTACATGTCGGAATACCCAACGCCAGCGACCGCTTTGCCAGCGTTCCTTGCGGATTACGAGAGCGCGTACGCGGAATCCGTTTCTTTCGATGCCCAGGTAGTGGCCGCAGGAGCCGACTTCTCGCCCTTTGCCGCCGACTACACCGTCTTGCTTGAGCAGTCTGTGCGCCAGACCTATGGTGCCATGGACTTGGTGATCCCAACCAGCACATACAACACATCCAGCGTGCTGGTCTTTCTCAAGGAAATCTCTAGTGACGGCGACGTGTCGACAATCGACGTGATTTTCCCGACGTTCCCTGCGCTCTATGCCATCAGCCCGGAGTGGATCAGATTACTTCTGGAGCCCTACCTCATCTACCTCAACACCGGTGACTGGCCAGAAAAGTATATTCCTCACGACCTAGGAGGTACGTTCTTTTTGTTTCTTCCCACTGCCTCGATGAAAGTATGCTGATAGTCCGATGGTAGTCTACCCCCAGGCATCGGGCCACAATGATGGAGGGGGCGAGGCCATTTATGTCGAGGCCACAGCGCCGCTGTTCACATTGCTGTACGCGTACACCAAAGCCACAGGTACTTCGAATGCTTGGCTAGACACATACAAGGAGAAGCTTTTTGTAGCTGGCGACTGGACTGTTGCCAACGGGCTGTACCCTGCAGACCAGCTCAGCACTGTCGATGCCATCAGTGCCAGCGCGAACCAGACCGGGCTCGGCATCTGCTCTGCAGTAGGCCTCAAGGCGCTGGGGGCGCTCTTTGGTCTCTCAAACTACACCACGTACGGTGAGAGCTTTGCCAACACCATCTACACTGAGGGACTCGGTCTGAACAGCGTTTCGAGTCCCACTCACTTCACCTATAATTATGACTTTCCCGACAGCTGGGTGACGGCGTTCCATCTGTATCCCGACGCACTGCTGGGGCTTTCCACGTTTCCTGAAGAGGCGCATGTAATGCAGGCCGACTGGTACGCGCAAAAGTACGCAGACCTGGCCAGTGTGAGCGGAGGCACACTGTATGCAGTGCCGGGTGATGGCTACTCGGTGGACTTTATGATCTCGGAGTGGGCGCTGTGGGTGGCTGCGACCAGTCGCGAGTATGCCTCGACGTATGGCGTGGGCACACTGGCCGTCGACGCAATGTACAAGTTTGTGACCAACGGGCTGAACCCAGTGCCCATGCCCACCAAGTTCATTGTCAGCGGGACAACAGATATTGGCGACTATGTGAACAACAAGGCGCGGAGCACGGTGGGCAGCGTGTGGTCGTTTGTGGCGTTGACTGGGACGTGGTGAGAGGCCTTGATGGTGTACACTGTGCATATCAGTTCGACTTACCATGGCTGATGAAGCAATTGTTAGTTAGTGTATAATCTCTTAATGGAACAATGAGGAAGAGAAAAGTACAAATACCAGACTTCAAGGATGCGATTATGAGATTATGGCAGGCCAAGACTGAGAGAAGGAAGACGTTCTCAACGAGGGCCAGAGAAAGACAGCATCGACGATATCATAAAGGAGATATTGAAACACAGGATTGCGCCACTCCTCGCATCATAGAAGCAGGCTTCACAGATGAATGACGGTCACGCTTTGATAGAAACGTGGAAGTGCAAGTGGTTTAGAGTGAAGTCGAAGTGAAGTGAAGTTGAGCATGCGAGTGGAAGGCTTCTCATTTTACAGGGCTTGGCCACAGGCTGACCAGGGGCTACCGCATCCGCTGTACATGCCGTGCTGGCCTCTAAAACAGGGCTTGAGCAGTGGCCCGGGCCTATTTTCACGCCCTAAGCCGACTGGTTCAGTCCGCTAGAAAGCTCAGCCTGCCCATTCAGAATGATCTGTACTCTAAAGCTAGTACTCGGGAGACCCCTGTGGGCGCCCTTGCTCACCCCCGCGATCTGGCCCCTGGCAGGCCTGGCCACAGTGACATCGGCTGCGGCTCTGCGCCTCGTGATTTTGGCCACTTTCTTCTCGCGCAACTCCAGCAGCAGCTCAACACCGCCATCGCGACCGTCGCGGCCATTGCAACCACAACGCCTCCACAGTCCACTCCCAGATACCCACAAAGACCACTTCCTCCCATCACGTCTTTGCAGAGCCCGACACCATGGTTCTTCAAGATCTCGGGCGCCGCATCAACGCGGCCGTGTCCGACCTGACGCGGGCACCCAATCTCGACGAAAAGGTGCGCCGTCGCATTGCCCCTTTGGTGCAGGCGCTGTTTTCCAGTCCTAGATCGTGCTGACCCTCTTCTTCTCCCAGGCGTTCGACTCCATGATCAAGGAGATCTCCTCCGCCCTCCTCGAAGCCGACGTCAACGTGCGCCTTGTCCAGCAGCTCCGCAAGTCGATAAAATCTACAGTCAACTTCAAGGAGCTCCCTCCAGCCGTCAACAAGAAGCGCCTTATCCAAAAAGCCGTCTTTGACGAGCTTGTCAACCTCGTCAATCCTCACAATGAGCCGTTCAAGCCCAAGAAGGGCCGCTCAAACGTCATCATGTTTGTTGGATTGCAGGGTGCCGGAAAGACGACCACATGTACAAAGCTGGCCAGACACTACCAGGCACGAGGCTTCAAGGCTTGTCTGGTCTGCGCGGATACCTTCCGTGCCGGTGCTTTTGACCAGCTGAAGCAGAACGCGACCAAGGCCAAGATCCCATACTACGGCAGCCTGACTGAGACGGATCCTGCAGTGGTGGCCAAGGAGGGCGTCGACAAGTTCAAGAAGGAGAAGTTCGAGGTCATCATCGTCGATACCTCTGGAAGACACAGACAAGAGTCGGCGCTGTTCCAGGAGATGGTGGACATCCAGACAGCTGTGAAACCCGACGAGACCATCATGGTGCTCGACGCCAGCATCGGTCAGCAAGCAGAGGCACAGGCCAAGGCGTTCAAGGAGGCAGCAGACTTTGGAGCCATTATCATCACAAAGACGGACGGCCACGCAAGCGGCGGTGGTGCCATTTCTGCCGTTGCAGCCACACACACACCAATCGTCTTTATCGGTACAGGCGAGCACATGCTCGATCTCGAGCGCTTTGTGCCCAAGCAGTTCATCTCGAAACTGCTTGGCATGGGCGACATGGCTGGTCTGGTGGAACATGTCCAGTCCCTCAAGCTGGATCAAAAAGACACCATCAAGCACATCACCGAGGGTGTCTTTACGATTCGCGACCTGCGCGATCAGCTCCAGAACATCATGAAGATGGGTCCCCTGTCCAAGATGGCTGGCATGATTCCCGGCATGTCCAACATGATGCAGGGCATGGACGACGACGAAGGCAACGCCAAGCTGCGCCGCATGCTGTATATTTGCGACTCCATGACCAAGAAGGAGCTCGACTCAGACGGCAAGATGTTCATCGACCAGCCAGAGCGCATGACTCGCGTCGCCAAAGGATCCGGCACCAGCGTTCGCGAAGTCGAGGATCTGCTCACACAGCAGCGCATGATGGCCGGTATGGCCAAGAAGATGGGCGGCAACATGAAGAACATGCAGCGTGCCCAAGCTGCCATGGGCGGCGGCAACAAGAACCAACAAATGGCCGCTATGCAAAAGCGTCTCCAAAGCATGGGCGGTGGCGCTGGTGGAGGCGGCGGTATGCCGGATTTGAGCAGCATGATGAAGATGCTGGGTGGTGGCGGCGGCGGCGGCATGCCAGGTGGTATGGACATCAACGCAATGATGAAGCAAATGGGAGGCATGATGGGCGGCATGGGCCAGGGAGGCCGTGGTGGACGCAGATGACCACCTATTACGCCTCGCTGGACGACAAACTTTTGGATGATTTGGTGGTAATGGATTAGCATGGGCCGGCGTTTTTGGGAGGATACAAATGTGATAAACAGTGTATGATTGTAATACAATGATCCCATCCAGCTTTTGACAAGGTTGACAAAACTCTGTTCACACCAGCGCATGCAGACACAAGTGCTTTTTTCATATGTACGTACCAAGATTGCGCATGTCTTTTGGAAGAATACATCGATACGCGACTGCGCACTTTGTTCTCGAGACCATAGTAAGCGTATGGGCTTCAAACCTTGTTGCTGTTGGAAACAAAAATGGCAAAGTGCCTCGAATTTCAACAAGTAATGTGCGAGATTAATTCTCTTCTGCGAGTTAATTCTCTTCTGCGCTCCAGGTTTCAAGCGGAGTGTTCGCCTCGTGCTCTAGCGAGCTGAGAAAACGTAATGTACAAATGCTGCTTCTAATAACAATTGCTTCTGCCCTCAGAGTCTGACTACGAAACCCTGACATTCAAAAGTCTTCACAACAAGAACGCCAGCCATCGTCTCTTGTGATCCAAAACCTGTTAGTCCAAAGCACCAACCTCCTATATATCCAATTCTACTCTTCAAACGCTGGGTACTTACAGTGGCTCAACCCTCTGATCAATTCCCGTGATCCAACACGACGCTTATTTTCTACTCAACAGGCGTGACGATATATGCAGCTCCGATACCCGTAAGGCCGCCTATCAAAGCTACGGACCCCAAAAAGGTGCTCTTGGACATTTCACGCGGGTCAAGAGTTGCTGGATGTGTGGCAATCGCGCGGCGTTGAATTTGGTGGATTGGTGTATATGTTTTGGCTCGTAGTGCAGAAATTGCAAAACGGCAGCCAGCTGAGGATCGGTGCATTTCTGTATTGTTTCGACGGAACTTTCTGAGTGATGTTTTGTTGCCTTCTTTTCCTGAAAATGTCTGGATTTTTTTATGTTGTTCGTGAATGTAATGTCAAAGGTTTTGAATGGATTTTGTGAAGTACAGGCCAGTCGATAGTAGAAGTCCGGAATGCAATTGTTTCTGTAGAGATACAGAATCTCAAGACCTTCATCTTGACTGCAGCTGCTTCTTGCTTCATGATATATGGCAGGAGGATTGCGCTGTGGTGTGATTTTGGTGAGGGCCCATGGCGTGGTTGTCAGCCCATTTAACGACCACATCGCCGTCAGCCCGAACAATTCCGACGACGCATGATCAACGATGAGATCCAATTCGGAAATAGAGTCGTGAAACCAATTACATGACTGGACTACCAAGATTGCGTTTCTTTCAGGCTTCGCTTTAGGATCTCATAAATGCGATGTTCTATGGCGATGTTGGCTTGCGAAAAGTGGTGTGTAAAACCCGGAAATATTGCAGACTGGATTCACTTAATCAGTGGCATAAGGTTGCGGAACACCGGAATGCCGCATGTGGTCTGCGTTTTCGAGGACTCGAGAAGCAAATATATTAAATCGGACTTAAAAATCATAGGCAAAAAGTTGCTTCGACCTGTCTTCACCCAGGAACTGTGAGGTGGTTGTGAAGTGGCTCTGGTCTCAAGCAGTCAATATTTCTGCTGTGGAACATTGAATTACACATGCGAGTCTTGATCATGGAACATCAAACTCTTCGGATTTGTTGGGACTGTAAAGTTGTCTTTCAAGGACCCCAAGTCTTGCTTTTGTATCAACACGTTCATCACAGATCATTTCTCTAGGCCCGAGACAGCATTAAAAGGACACTCACTAAACTCCCTTGCAATGACCAACGTTGTTTCATTAGACATAATACGTGGGTTGAATTTCCTTTTTTTTTTTTTTTCACTGCTGGTCTGCCTTCTCTTCCGCCTCTGCTTCTGCACCCTTGGTATCGTGCATAGCCTTCACCCTCCTCTTAACCCACTCCAAGCAGCTAATCTCATCATACTTCCTGACACCGTCCTCTCCCACGCAGTTCTCGAGCACTCCGCAGCTCTCGTTCAGGTTGAAGCCGAAAAAGAACGGCATGCTCACTCTTTCCACCCCGCTCAAGTTCTGCGCTTTGTGGATAGTGCTTTGGTACCTGCCGTTTGTGATGCGCTGCAGGTAATCCGCGATATTGACCACAAAGGTCCCTGGGATCGGCCGCGCGTGGATCCACTGGCCTTGACGGTTCAGGACCTGCAAGCCACCCACAGTGTCCTGCCAGAGGATGGTGAACAGCTGAAAGTCTGTGTGCGAGCCGATAGATACAGCAGCTGCATCATCCTGGCCTGCGGAGGAGGCTGAGCTGCCACTGGTATGCGCCGCTTGCTGCGGGAGAGGAGGGTAGTAGTTAAGTGCCAGCGACGCGTCAGGGTACGTAAACCTGTCGTCAAAGAAGCCCTCGTCCAGGTCGAGCGACAGCGCAAAGGCGCGAACCAGCGCCCTGGCAAGGACAAGACACGAGCGCCAGTACGCGAGCACCGCAGGCTGAAAGTGCGGTGCGGTGCGTTTGGTCATGGACCACGGGAATCTGTCGTCTTCGCTGCCCGAAGGTCCATCCGGCTCAACCCGCAGAAACTTCCTGGTCCCTTCTGGGATGCTGTCGAGGACGTTGGTTCCGTCTCCCTGGGCTGCAGCGGCGGCTATGGCAGCAGGATCGAGGCGCGGGTCATAGGTCCAACTGAACGATTCGCGGACGTCGACGCGCTCAAAAGGGTTGATGCGCTGCGTGTTGGGGGGTTTGTACCCGTTGAAGTACGCAGACTGCGTTGCGCGGGCCTCCAGCTTGACCGCAGGGTCTTGGCGGAAAAAGTCGAGGCACGCTGCGTGGGCGGCTGCCGTTGTCGACTCTGGGATGCCGTGGTTGGCAATGTAGAAGAAACCGGTGTTTGTGGCTGCTGCGCGGACCTGCTTGGCGACGGCGAGACGTGCCTCGAGCGATGGCGCGTTGGAAGCAGGAAGCAGCGGGGAGATGTCAATCATGGGGATCTCGTCAGCGGTGGCATCCCGGGGCGGCGCCCGGAGCACTTGTCTTGTCACGGGGCCATCTCCGGATGCGAGGCGGAGAGTTATCGTGTCGGCTTGGGTTGTCGCAGCCATGATTTGCGCAGAGTCTCGTGGCTCTATGTATGGTCTCGCTGTTCCGTGGAGCAAGCCGATGACAGTATCGAACCTCAGTGATGTCCCAACGCTGATGAGTCGGCCAAGCTGCCCCAGTATATATACATATACATATATATATATATATATATATATATATATACGTACACATATGTGTATATGCACACATACTAGCCAATCCCGGAGGACCGGCTGCCCGCCAGCTGAAGTTGGCCCGAGTGCGATCACCGGGGCCCGATGAACGAGCCGTGAATGGTGGGTTATTCAAAATGGTCTATTGAATGACTCCCACCAACGGCGCGCTCCGATGTCCCAACCGGCAAGCTTATTGCATTTTCCCAAGGTGCGAGAACTGAACCTGCACCTGCACCTGCACCATCAAGAAGTCTCGAGCCCTGCGAAGCACACATGCTGAGGCGGTGGCAGTGGCGGCAGCATCGTTCGTTTGTAGCGGCACTGGTTGAGTGCTCGTCGCACGTGAAACAAGCATACAGTACGCTGCTGTCGCCGATTTGTTATCAGCGACTAATCTCGGGTCCAGAAGCGGGCGGCTCCGGTGGCCGATAAGGATTATCTTCGGTGAGCTGCGTCAAGGGATCTGGAAAAGTCGCTGGAAGTCGCTTGCGATAAGCTGCGAAACAAAGTTTAATCGACAAGACAATAAGACAGATACACACTCAACTGATCCCTGGACATGATTGAGTGTGGCCAAGAGTGCATCCTGATAGATCTTGGCCCCATGAAAACATGCTTACATGGTGGAGGTGAGCACAATAAGTAAATCGCGGACAGCAGGTGTCGAGCAGAACCAACACAGATCCGCCGAGACGCACGTTTCGAGCAAGTGGCTTCATACTCTTCAATTGTTGTGTGTATTCTGCATAGCCGTGGCGCTACATATTCGCTTTTGATCAAGGCTGACGCGCTTCGCAACTTGGACACACCTATTTCTTCTGCTCGCGGGCCTCGCCCGTCTTTCCGGTGGGGATGCAGAACAGCACAACCTTTTGCTCTTCGTCAGGCTTGCAGTCGGGAATGCCCTTGTCCACACGGTAGTAGCCTCTCCGCTCCAGCTGGATGATGTCGTCCTTCTTCAGGGTCGCGACAGCCTCCTCACAGAGAGCCTCTTCCATGCTTGAAGTGTTCTCGTTCAGGAAATCCTCCAGGTTGTCGTCCTCCTCGAGCTTGTCCTTGGTAATAAGGTAGTCAAAGTCCCACAGCTCAGCCTTGACGAGCTTGGCACCCTTTGTAGACAGCCAAGTCACCTTCTTCTCCGTCTTCTTGACATCGCCAGTCAGGTTGAGCTCGACGGTGGCGGTGGTGATGGGCGCACTGCCCTCGATGGACCGCACAAACGCGTTACCCCAGGTCATGAGGGTGATCTCCTCATCAGGCTTCATCAGTGCAAAGTCTGCCTGGTCCAGGATGAGCTCGTCAGACAGCACAACCTGCTTGACGCCCACGTCCTTGTTCTTGGGGTGCTTGGGCTTCTCAATCGAGGTGGGCTCCGCGGGCGCCTCCGTGCCAGTGACCTTGACCTTGACAGCGTCCTTTTGCGCGATAGCAGTGAAGCGAGGGGCAATAGGGTCAATGACCTTCTTGTTGCTGGCCCAGAACGTCGTCCAGTCCATGGTAGTGACGTTACGGCTGGGGCCCTGCTTGATGATAAAGTCGCGCAGCGCCTCGACAGTCATACCTCGCCTGCGCACACCGCGGATCGTGGGCATGCGTGGATCGTCCCATCCCCAGACGCGGCCAGTGTCGACCAGCTTGGCCAGCTTGCGCTTGGAAAGGAAGGTCTTGACAAAGTTCATGCGCGCAAAGTCCCACATGTGGACTTGGGGCAGCTTGAGCGTGTCAATGAACCACTGGTACTGGGGGTTGCGGTCCGTGTACTCGGTGGAGCGCAGAGCGTGGGTGACGCCCTCGTGGCTGTCCACAACGGGGCAGGCAAAGTCGTACATGGGGTACATCTTCCAAGTCGTGCCAGTCCTGTGGTGGGGGTCGTCGGTGTTGCAGCGGTAGATGACGGGGTCGCGCATGGCCTTGTTGGGGTTGTCATACGACACTCTGGCGCGAATGCAGTACTTCTTGCCCTCCTCGGAGCCCTCCTTCATCTCGCCAAAGATGCGCAGCGTCTCCTCGATCGACATGTCGCGATGCTTGGAAGCCACGCCTTTCCAACGCTCGTCTCTCATTGTCTCCTGGTCCGTGTCGTCCGCATACGCGTGGCCCTCATTGATCAGCCGCTTGCACATCTCGTAGAGGTATTGGAAGTAGTTCGACGTGTACGACAGCTCGTCCGGTTTGATGCCCATCAGCGCCAGGTCCTCGATGATGGCATCCTGGTACTCGCCCTTCTCCTTGGAAGGGTTCGTGTCGTCCAGACGGAGGCGCATCTTGCCCTTGTACGCCACATGGCCAAAATAGTCGCTCAGAAGAGCAGCTTTGGCGTGTCCAATGTGGAGGTAGCCTCTGGAAACAGACAATTCAATTAGCAATGCTGTTCTTGTTCTTTCCCAAGCCCCAAGTGAACAAACGCCGTCAACCAGGGTCAAACTCACGAAGGCTCGGGCAGGAAACGGGTGACGACGCCCTTGTCAGCATCCTGCAGGGCCAAGCTGTAGTTGCCACCAGCCTTGCTAGCCGCAGCAACCTTCTTCTTCTTCTCGGCCTGGGCGGCTTTGATGGACTCCTGGATCTCGGGGTGGGTGGCCTCGACGTAGGCGAACCAGCGCTTGAGGTTGATGAGGATGCCCCGCGTTATGTACGAGGTGATGGCGTGGTTGCTGCGCAGAGCAATCCAGACGGCCTTGTCGTTCTCGCCGAGCTGGTAGCCGTCCAGGTATGTGCGCAGGATCAGGTGCTTGTCCAGGGCCAGCAGATGGGGCTCGACAGCCTTGAAGTCCTTGGTGTCGAAGGCGGGCGGCAGCGCCTTGAGCTCGTCTGCCTTCATTCTGGCAGCTGTAGGGTGGGGAATCGTCGTCGGTGGGCGGGTAAAATGGTCTGTCTAGGCGGTACTGAGCTTTGTGGCCAGGTGTGAGTGGTTGATGTTGCGTGAGTCAACAGGCAGGGCAGCGATGGCGAGGTTGGGAAGATATTTGGCGGGGTGAAATTTCAAGGTCCCCGGCCAAGGAGGGGTCATCGTACTGGTACTGTAGTACTATGGTACAGCGACCAGCAAGTACCCAGGTATCCAAGCGTCCGCGTACCCTTGTACCTCCGTACCGTCCGCTCAGCAAACCCCAACTTGCCCGCCAGCCAGCCGAGCAGCAAGCTGCCCTATCGATAACAGGCCGCGACCGCAACCCCTGCCAGCCTCTGGGCAAGAGGGCGTGGAGAACGAAATTTGAACAGCCAGCGAGCTTTACCACGCGACGACGACGACATCGTCATCGCTGCTGCCACCACCACCACCACCACTACCACCACCCACACACATCCACAGGCATTCAACAAGGGCTTCGAACGCCTTCGCACCTCACAGCACCTGGCAGCATGGCTACCACCAACCAATGCCTCGCCTCGCTGGCGCGTCTCAGCCTGGCAGCGCCCCCCCGACCAGTCCTGCAGTCGTCGATAATACCACGCTTCCTCGCCCCGGCAGCGATAGCACAGCAGACGCGACACGCGTCTGGACGGCAAGGCGGCAAGAAGGATGTGAAGAAGAAGAGACGCCAGTTCAAGGGCTACCGCGTCGACCGATTGGAGGCCATGCAGCAGTTCTCGCTTTGCGACGCCATACGGTATGCCAAGCCCAGACATTTTGCTCCGGCCTCACGTAGTATGCCTGCTGGTTGACTAACCTGTGGCTCGTGCCTTGATCTTGATCTTCAGATACTCGCGCGCCATCGAAGTCGGCAAGAACCCTACCGTCGTCAAGTACGACCTCGCCGTCAAACTCAAGACGCTCAAGTCCGGCCCCTCGATCAAGAGCCGTATCCGCCTGCCGCACCCTGTCCGCTCCGACCGACGCATCGGCGTGATTTGCAAGGAGAACTCGGCGCTGGCCATCCAAGCGCGCAAGGCCGGTGCTGTGGCTGTCGGCGAGGAAAGCCTGTTTGAGATTATCCGCAATGGCACCATGAGCTTCACCAGCATGATCTGCGACCAGGCCAGCGCGGACAAGCTGGCCAAGGCGAACCTGGGTCGGCTGCTGGGTCCCAAGGGCCTGATGCCCAGCGTGCGGCAAAAGACGATTACAGGCAACGTGCTGGCCCTGCTCAAGGAGATGGCGGGCCAGGACAACTACCGTGAAAAGGATGGTGTTGTGCGCATTGCGATTGGTCAACTGGGCTTCACGCCCGAGATGCTGGCGGACAATGTCAAGGCATTTGTGTCGGCAGTCAAGGACGACATTGTGGACTTGGGTGACGCGGGCTCGTCCAAGGAGGTGCACGAGGTCGTGCTGAGCACGACAAACGGTACAGGCTTCAGCTTGAACGGAGGCTTCAACCCGACCGAGGAGGACATTACACCGGCTCTGCTGAACTCGCCCATGTAAATAGGCGCGATTCCAGGACAGGGTGTCGCAGGATGAGGATGGCGACTTGTAGTGAGGTGGTGACTTCGCATTTTGTAATACTACATCCATTGCTCAATGCCTTGTCAATTTTGTGTGTTGATTTCAGGGGTATCGCTCTATCTTATTTCTCCTTTAATATCTTCACGCTCTCTGCGTGTGCGCCCAGCAGCCGGTACACGCTAAGGAGTGTCAGCACCCTGTTGCTTCCCTTCTCACCGGTCTTGCGTGCCTGCCTGAGCGAGTCAGCCAGGTCCAAGAGCAGCGTGTTTCTGCACCGTATGATTCTCTCCTCGGCCTTCTTGACGTAGGGCGTCTCCCTTCCCACTGCGTCAGCAAGCCTGTGAATGACACCGAGCTCTCGGGCTAGCTCCAACAGCAGCGCCGGACTGCGGCCTGTAAAGCTAGCCTTGTGCTCCTGGTCGTCCTGGCCATCTTCCTCTTCGTCATCCTCACCATCATCCGATCTGTCCTCTGCCCCGTTCTGCTCCAGCCTACCTGCCAACGCCTCGAGCCGATCGTCCAGCTCCAGCATCCGTCTCCCCAGCTCGACCTCGCGCCGCACCCCTCTCAGCTCAGCGCCTACCCTCTGCACGTCTTCTTTGCGCCCCTTGACACGCCCTTGTACCTCTTCCACCTGCCGGCGGAACCCCAGCAGTCCCACACGCACGTCCTCGACGCGTTCCTCGCCGCCCTTGAGCTCGTCGCCCAGGCTCAGGAAGGCAGTGTAGTTGGCATTGACGAGCTCGAGCAGCTCCGCGCTGATGGCCGAGCTCCGCTCGCGCAGCTCGGTGCGCAGGTCTTCGAGGGTTTGGTGGCGCGTGCCGAGGCCCAGGCCCAGCCCGCCCTGCGCCGTGTCGTCGCTGCTGCCGGGGAACAGAGACGAGAGGTAGGCGGCGGCGTTGAAGTCTGGCGCAAGGAAGTCGTTGCGGGAGAGAGCTGTAGGGAAGGGTAACGGGACATCGTCGTCATCGTAGTCATCTTCGTCGTCGTTGTTGTTGTCGTTGCTGTTGTTATTATTGCTGTTGTCATTATCAGATCCGTACGGGTAGTTGCCGTTTCTGGCGGTTGTGTGGAGGGCTTCGAATTTGGCAGAGGGCGCAGAGGAGCTGGACGAGTCGCTGGGCAGGCGGAAGGCGGGCTCGGGGCGCGAGCCTCGCATTGAGGCGGCGGGTGTGATCCCCAGGCCGGTGGACATGATGAGAGAGGCTGTCCAAGTGTGCACTGCAGCGGCTGGCGACGTCGATGAGCAGAAAGACAGCCGGCCAAGAGTCTGGTTTGGTCAGAGCCCGATTGGCTCAGAGTGGTGGTCCCAGCACCTGGACAAAGTCGGAAGAGCAGATTGCGGACTGGGAAAGCCAGCAGATTGGTCGACTGCGAAAGCGTAATGTTGGGTCTGTCTGTTGCGCAGCGCCCGTCGGATTGTCGTGGCTGATTGGTGCTATGATCGTGGTCGTTGTAGTTGTTACCACCGACTAGAGCCCGCTGCCACTGGATCTACCTCGCCTGAATTAGCCCGCCTGTCGCTCGCTGGAATGTCCTGCAGGGATGGGTGCTTTTTTCGGGGGTTCGTTGGTGGCTTCAGGGTCTGGACAGAGGCCTCTGTGGGAGTGCTAAAGCGGCCTTTTTTAGTGCACCGCTGGGCCCTGAAGTGCGCTGAATGCGCCCCCCCCCCCAAATTACTGCACTGGACTTTTAGCTTGAGTGTCATCTTTCTACCCACTAGATTTCCCGACTGGCACCAACTCTGAATGAAATGTTCGCTGTGACATTTCTTTCGTTCATATTTTGTTCCTCGACATGATACAGTGCCACAAAACAGTCTCTGACTAGACTCAACTGGACTGTTGCGGTGAGCACGACCCAATGACTCTTACGCTAGAAACAATCACCATTTCACGCCTCACGAGGAAGTCTTGATCATCTCACCTGTCCAAATACTCGAGTATGTGAGCGATATGACTTTTTGTGAGTGGATAGTTGATGACACAAAGCAACCGTTAGTTATCAGATCCTCCTGTTCAGGCATTGTGTCATGCTGATGGAGGTCGTGTACGCGAATGCCGAGCGGACGATCTCGGCCAGCCGAGGAGAAAAGTATTCACTGTAAGAGTGGCTCAAGAATGACCAAGGCCGAGGAGGACTGGCTTGGCAAAACGGGGCAATTCTATCAACACAACAACAATCGCAAGCAGACGGCAAGAAGTGCCACAGTGCCGTCCACGCCATGTGTGAACTGATCAGTGGTGAGCACCATGGCTTTGCGTCCGTGACTGGTAAGAGCATGTGCCTCTCTGCTTCGCACGCTGGCACGGCAGATGAAGCTGTTGTTCGTACGTCGGACTGGGGCGGGCGACAGCTGGAGATCGAGTCAAGTCGTGGGGAAAACTGCTCCGTTGTCGGCGTCTTCTCGAGGCCCTCGGAAAGACCAACATCTCCATGCAGGATGTAGCCGCACTGGAGTTGTTGCCCGTTCCTGGCTGGCATGGCCTCTTGTCATTGCACGGCTTGTTTGTTCTTGGACCAAGTGCAACAAGTAGTGGCCAGTCGACAACCCCCATAGAGTCCTGGGAAAAGCAGTCAGTACCCTGAACAACGTCGTCGCGCAGTCATTGCAAGAAGTGCCCGACCGGCCTTGCGACCGGCCGCAGATCGCGATGGCACGGCTCCTCAGCGAGTGCAACCTGGAGAAGAAAACACACAGAGAATGATGCGGGTCAGTGATCCGCGACGGCACTTGCTTCAAATTATTCTTATAGTCACTTCCATTGTCATTTCCTGTCCTGTCATTTGCTGTCCTGTCCTGCCCATCTGGACATCGTGATACCGTGTACAAGTCTTCGAGTTGGGAGTGGTTTGGTGGTCCTGACAGTAGAGAGGTACGAAAACACGTACCAAAGTACCAAAGTATCCAGGCAAGCCAGGCCTTGACTGGCCGGCGATGGCGTCAGGGGAGCACCCTGTCCAGCGGCGATCTAGCTGCATTCGGCAAGGCGCGGGTGCAGGACAATCTTATCAGATCATCAGCGCTGGGGCAGGGGTGCGTGCAATTCTCACCGTCCGTGACGGCCTCGTAGTGGGCAGAAGCGTGGTCTGCTTGGCTGCTGCTTGGCTGCTGCTGTTTGCAAACCACCCACGCCCCGACCTCAGGCAGGGGGATCTGCTGTGGGATCCTCAGTCTCCTCCCAAAGCCTTCACACAACTTGGAGTGTGGTCAAGACTCGGCCACCCCCACCGACCCAGGAGCCAAGACCAACAATCTGCTCGACGGCTTGAAGAGTTTTCGACCCCTCGTCTGGCCAAGTCGCCGAGTTACAGCTCAGGAAGCACATTATTTTTCATCATTGTTCTACACACTTTCGAGCTGAGGAAGCGCGGGTTTCTCTGCAGAGGCTCTCTCTCTACTGCCCGCAGTCCAGCGTCCAGACATACATCATCTTGGGCCTGTCCCTCTTCTTTTTTCCCCCAGCCCTGTTCTGCTGCGTCCGCTGCTTTTCTGTCGTCATTCGACCTCCCGTTGCTGCGAGGCCTGTCTGCTGTACGGTGACGAGCTTTGCCTTTGAGCCACGTGCGGGTCTCTGATGCAGAGGTCCAGACGTTGATGCTGGTCGCTGTTTTTGTCGCCTTCCTCGTCCAACAACAACAACGACAACAACAACAACGACGACGACGACGACGGCAAGATAACCAGCATCGAATTGCACGTTCGCCGCCACTAGCCAGCAGTCACGGCTGCTAGACGACCATCGTGACATCCGACTGGTCCTGGACCTTGCTGGGGTCCAACGATATTCCGAAATTCACCAGCCCACAAAGATCAGACGCAAGCACGCAACTGTCCAGAGCCACTCAAAGCCACAGCCGAATCTCTGATTCGTCCTGCTTGTCGGCGTGCATGCCATCCGCTAGAGTTCCAGCGCAGGATTGGTTGAAGCTGCTGCTGGACGAGCCTCAAAGACCATCCATCGAGAGTCAGCCACAGGTCACAAACAAGAACAAGAGCAAGAAGAAAAGAAAGGAAATCAAAAGGCATCCAACTACCACACAGGCTGGCTTCTTGACAGCATCGCTCAGCCGCACCATGGCCACTCTTGCGTCCAAGCCGGCAGCCATGGCAGGCCTGGCGCCGCTACGGATCAGTGCAGCTGCGTCGCCGAAGAATCCCGAGTCGCCCGCCGCCTCGCCAGTGTCAGCGCTGCCGTCGCCAACGGGTTTTGCTAGCGCTGCCAGCACCCCCACTCCAGCGGCCCCTTCGCCCTATCCGGCCTCTAACGCCCCAACTCCGCACTCCACCACAACCCCCAATTCCCGCAGCCGCACAACTCAGCACCACCAGACCCAGCAGCCTCAGTCATTATCATCGTCATCTTCTTCTCCGCCACACGACGGCCAGCCACAGCCACGGCTCCATGGCCTTCCACCACCAACGCCACCACCACCACAGCACTATCATCACCAACATCAACAGCAGCAACAGCAGCAGCAGCAGCAGCAGCCACTCCAGCAATCCCAGCGCATCGTGATACAGCCTGCCCCCGCCAGAAAGTCTCTGCCCACGTCCAGCCTGGCCCCGGCTGCTCACACCTCTGCTGGGCCGCCGGCTGCATCCTCGCCCATCGACAAGATGTCCATGGCGTCCGTCATTTCTCCCATGCCAGGCCCACCAGCCGCCAAGGCTCCCATCTCCATGACAAGCAAGGAATGGGTCATTCCGCCGCGGCCCAAGCCTGGCAGGAAGCCCGCCACTGACACTCCGCCTACCAAGAGAAAGGCCCAGAACAGGGCAGCGCAGCGTGCCTTTAGAGAGCGCAGGGCTGCTCGAGTCGGTGAGCTGGAGGAGCAGCTGGAAGCTGAAAAGGACGAGCACGATGCCGCTCAGCGTACTCTGCAGGACAAGGTGCACCGTCTCGAGCTGGACGCCCAGGCACTCCAGTCCCGCTGCGAAGTCCTCGAAAACATGCTGGACAAGGAACGGGCCGAGCGTGCCAAGGAGGTCGAAGTGCTCAAGATGCGGCTGCATCAGGCCACTCAAGACCAGCATCCTCGTCAGCAGAGCCTCCCGTCGTTGGCATCCGTGCCACACCAGCACCAGCACCAGCACCAGCACCAGCAGCATCTCCCGCTGGCGCCCCAGCCCCTAAGGTATCACCGCCCTTCTGCATCTTCTCGGCCCTACAACGGCAGAGCCAGCACATCAAGTCTCACCAGCCTGACCCCCGATGCGACCCACCGCCCTGCAACCACAAACTCATTCTCCATCTCGCAAATCATTAGTCCGCCCGAGGACATCGAACAGGCACCGACTGGCTGTGGGAACTGCGAGCCTACTGGACCCTGCGCTTGTGCCGATGACGCTCTGACCAGTGTCACCATCGGTTGCGGCAACTGTACCTTGGGTTCTCGCTGCCAGTGTCTGGAGGAGGTCCTCAACGGCGCCGATCACATCACTGCCAGTAGGTCCGAATCGTTGAGTAGCGCCAAGCGTGTCACCAGCCGTACAGCCAAACGCACTATCCGCTCCATTTCCCCCAGTTCCATGGCTCCCGACGAGAAGCGGCCACGCAGCTCGGTCACGCTAGCCACCGAGATCGACTTTACAGCCATCTTCTCTCGCAAGCCTCAACCCAGCACCAGCAGCGCCATGTCACAGGCGCAGTTGCCAGCACCCGCGGCCATGAATGCTGCCCCCACACCGCAGACAAGCACCTCCTCGGCGTCGTACTCGCTTGCTACCCTCGCTCCGATCGAGCCCCACGCGATCGAGTCACCGCGCCCAGAGGACCGCTGTGGATTCTGTGAGGATGGCACCTATTGCGTGTGCGCCGAAGCCGCTGCCAACAACGCTGCCGCTGCTGCGCAGACTGAATCCATCACCCTCCCCTCCATCCACTCCACAGCCTTTTCAGCCATGAGGCCAAGCCAGCAGATCCGTACACCTCCTCCGTCCGAGGGAGATGCTATTGGGTACGAGATTCTGCCAGACGGATCTGTCAAGCTGCCCAGTCTCAAGGGTCTCCACCCCCGTAACAAACCTGCTCCCGACACTCTACCTCGTCCTACTGGTGGCTGTGGCCCTGGTGGACCAGGTACCTGCGCGCAATGTCTTTCCGACCCAAAGTCTGGACTCTTTTGCCGGTCTCTTGCCGCTAACTTTGGCAAGGGTGGCGGCGGCGGCGGCGGCGGTTGCTGCGGCGGCGGCGGCCCTGGGGGTGGCCGCTGCAAGGACAAGCCCAGCGCCAGCAGTGCCAGCAATACCAACACGTCCTTGTCCAAGCCAAGTCTCGGGCTGAGCCTGTCGTGCGCCGACGCCTACAAGACGCTGGCGAGCCACAAGCATTTTAGTGAGGCTGCCGACGACATCAACACATGGCTGCCATTGCTACGAGCTGCGCCCAAGCCTCGCGAGCCCATCATAGGCAAGGACGGCAACAGCAGGACGCCCATTGAAGTCGAGGCTGCCAGCATCATGGGTGTGCTCAAGGGATTTGACGTGAGGTTTGGCCGCGGTGAATAAGTCTCTGTTTCTAGCCTGACCAAACAAGAAGAAAAGAAGAAGAAGAATTAAGGGAAAAGAAAAAGAAAAAGAATTTCTTGTAGCTTGTACGATGGATGGTTCATGCTTTTATGAACGTCGGCTTATCGTCGTTCTTGACTTTTTATTTGCATTCAAAGGTATTACCCATCATAGAAAGGTCAGGACGATAGATTTTGAGACTATATGTTTGATGTCTACGGATATTCGGCATGTAGGCGGTGCACATATTTTCAGGTATTTTTACGCATCTGAACACAATCATTGTTTCTTCTCAACTTCCTTTACCCTTTTTTTTTCCTCGTCGTTTACCATCAATTAAAAGTTCATCAAGGGGGGGAGGGGGGACAAAGGAAATGATGGAGAAGAAGAGTATTCATTCATTCTCACCAAGCTGTTGAAATGTGTTGCGAATTGAGCGATTGGACCGGAGGGTGGTTGCTCGAGGCGGTGGTCACTTTACATAGACGTGGCTCTCTACTTTACAAGTCACACGACCACACGTCAGCACGTTGGCATGGCGTTTGCATTTCGAGGAGTTGGCGGCATTACTTGTCGTTGCTGTTTCGCCACAAATTTGTTCTTATACCACATGATCCAAGTCTGATCAAATCCTGTCAAAATGGCGCGTTAAACTCACGTTTCAAGTTTACGACATTGTTATCCCGATACAGACTTTCATGGTGACTTCAGTCTTTACATGCTTATGTATTTTTTTGGGTTGGCGAATAACTTGTCGTGCAGATTTGCAGATTTGGTGTAGCGTGGTTGAGGTTTGTTGTCTTTGTTGATTTCTGGTCTTGGTCTTGGCTTGTAGATTGGTTTTGTTTTCTAAATAACGTTAAGAATGCTCTTTCATATTTGGACTTCTGGAAGGTCGGGCTGTTTCAAACTTTTGAATGGATATGTGATATGTATATATGAGAATGATATATGAAATTTATACACCTCAAATCCTGGATTGAAGCAATCATCTATGTAGTTTCGAGGAGTTTGTTTGTTTTGTTTCCTGGTTAAAGCTAGAATACTTGGACTAGTATACATCATGAATTGTATCCTCCTTCTGGTCAAGTCTGGAATCCATTCCATTGACAAACAGCTATTTTCCACGCCGCAGATTCGAACATATCAATACATGCACCAGCCGTAGTTGGAATATGGCCGAGAAATCCAGCGTGAAGATACCGGACCCATCACAATACGTAAATATGTTGAGAGAAAGTTGACCAAAGCCATCGTTGATACGGAGGGTGATTACTGTAGCTGTACATGGTGATTTATATATTCATCTCGGTATACAGGTCTGCAGTCGCCTCGAGTTCTCCAACTCTCGGTTTGTTTGTCGTGGACAGCCCATATGTGTGTATATACCATACCAGTCTCAAGCCAAAATCCCCTGTCTCTCAATCAGATATATTACAGCTTAAACAGGTATCCTTTTAGTCTTTGCAAGAGTTGGCGTTCTGTTCTACTTGATGACAGTGTTGAAATAACAAAAGCTTCCCAAGTGGTACGAGAGGCTTACCCTTCGTTATCTAGACGTGGGACTGGCCTATACCAAGAATTCGAGGAATATTGTTGCAGCATCGGACCGGGTTGTCAATATACACACATTCCGAAAGCTCTAATGAGCATCAAAAGTGTTGGACGGTGCTGGAGGACTCCCGGATGGTGAGTATTTTTCCCATCTGGCCCAAGTCTGACCTTCATGCGATGATGCCCTTGCATTTGCTCATTTAACGGAGACACTGTGCATTCACAATTTCACCGATCAGGTCAGCTTGCCCTGGCATGCCCAGCAAGTGCAAAGTGATAGTCGTGGCAAAACTTGAATGGCAGAGGATACTTTGCACGGGCAGACCTTGAATCTGTTCAGCTCCCAGTTTCGTCGCTGAAGCAGTCTAGATAGATAAAAACGTCCAGCTAACACCACAACTGCCTCCATGATAAACCCTCAGTACTCGCTTGTAGCATATGTCGAGATGTCCGCAGTAATGCCTGCCTTGGCCCCCGCCCGGCCAACAGGGACGATGTCAATGATATTGTGAAGATAAAGATATGGATTCACCAAGGCAGTCCAAAGACATCCAGCCATTTTTTGAGCTCAGGGCAATGCACCGGCCGGGCCGTCGGCTGCACAAGGCCGCCAAACGTGATGATGGGTGTGTTTGGCATGTGGCGTGTGGTCGAGTGATTCGATACGAGAACATTACGAGACACAGACGTTACATAGCAGCAGGCAAGTATCGTATGGTGAACGATCCACAACCTCCAGACAAGACTCGGTGGGGTCACGATAGTGCTTGCACGCATTTACCACAAGGGTGAAGGACAATGATGCAAATAAGCCATCGTAAATCCACGCAAGCCCAGGCCAAGACTACCCAGCCAGGCCAGCCATGACAGCAAATCCGCAAGCATAGGAGCTACCCGCAAGTACCGATTACTTTTGTCGGGGGTCTTACTATGTGTGGCTCAATGCATGTACTACGACATGTATGTATGTATGTATGCAACGACAGCAAGCAGGTCTCATACGAAACAAGCTTCTTGCTGGTCAAAGTTGTAGCGAGACAGTCATCTGCCCACTCGTAGGGCAGAGGATCAAGACGTACATCTCTCTGGCTGCCCAATCAGACACGGCACTTGAGCAATTTGCTTTAGCTGCACCGCATCTGACGTGCAGAAGATGATCAATAGATGGCGTTGGAGCGCAAGGGTGTTGAGGAAGAGGAGAGCAATCGCAAGACGAAGCAAGTCAGCCACACGGCTAGAATGCTACAGTAACGTCCATATGTGTGCATACAGAGATACATTTCTGATCCCCTATTCGCTTCTTTCGAGACTTTGCCGGTGCTTTGAGGGCGGCACCAAGCCCCAGTGGCGAATGACCGGTAGGAGGCCAACGCACCATCTGCCACTCTTTTAAGCGTAGCTGGACACGCTCTGTCATGCATTACTCCTGTCCCATAACGCATCGAGGCGCTTGCAAAAGCGTCTACCGAGATATTGTTCTCGAAGGGGCAGGAAGGCTGAGAATTAGTCCGAGACGTAGGCGTGCCATGCTGCCACGCCAGCGGAGCATGTGTGTATCGACTTGTCTAGACACGGCAGGACGGAGGTGTATCTGCGTCACTTGGCGCCGTGGAGACAGCATCGTCTCCATCTCTGTTTGCAAACAAAAAGAATCCACTTGGGCTTCTATGCGTCTTTCCATGACGTTGACCAGCGGCAAATGCATCGTGTCTGCTGAGCCCACAGAGATTTCCCAGCCATTGCCAGGTCCTCCAAAGACCCTCTGGCGCGCAGATGAAAGTATCCTGCGTGTCCAAGTCTCCGCTTGTCCATGTGACCAAGGGACGGCACGATCCCCTGCAATCCTTCCCAGCAGCCGGATCTGGTGGGAAAGGGTTGAAGAAGGGCATGGAACACCCAAGGAGCCCCAGGGCGACATGGGTCGGTACGCTGGCACGCTGGCAGATGTTCATGTCAAGGGCCATGGCGAACGAGCTGGCGCCGTCCATCATCTTGCTTGGACGGCTGCTTGAGCTTGGGGGCTGGGGTTCAGACCGGGGTTGAAGACTGAGCAGAGGTGGGGTGCCGAGCGGCATGCGCCAATTGGCGTGTGGACACAGTCTCATGCGTTTTGAACGAGTGACTGACTGCATGGCCCCAGATGGAGACCAGCCAGAGATGAGATGAGTTGGCAGCGCAGTCCGACTCGGAGGCCGGCGGGACTGTTGACGATTGGCAGCAGCCGGGAACAACGGCCCCAGGCGTGCGCTTGTCTGTGGCTTGTAAGTGGATGACTGTGGGCCGAGCCAATGGACAGCAGACACGCCGTCGGGCCAGTGGAAAGTCTAGCGGGCGGCATGCTTCTGCGACAGTCCTTTGGGAGAACAAGAAGCATATGTAGCGGCTAAGGCTCGCGTAATTTGTACTGTGTGTTATGTGCTTCATATGTAATGCGCCCTATCGCTCGATTGTCGCTACAGTAGACCCGCGCTGCGCAGTGCACTTGGCAGCCCGCCGGGTCGCTCGGGTCCCTTATCAAAGACAAGCTGGAATGCAATGCACTGCCAAGTCACCAGCGGGTGATGCTGCCTTTGCTTCTCGATATATCACCAGCAAACGCAACCAGGCAACCCAGAAAAAGGATCAGCGCTTGGCAGAATGACCGAGCCACTGCAGCCAGGCCAGGCCAGGCCACAGGCACATTGCTCCGGTCGCTCTTGTGCTTGACGACTCAACAAAAGGCAGCTTCGGTCAGCCTGGCTTGCCTCGCCGGCTACATATGTAGCACGACAGCACCGAGAAAAGGCATCGGCTGGTTGGCTGGCCTGAAGTCGCCTAGTCAGGAACCAGACGTCGACAACGTGTCGATGGCCCGAGTGTCGACGCCAGTCCCAGAGCGCTGGGTCATCTGGCTGTGCGGGTTTGCTCTGCGTTGCTTGAGCTGACCGCTGGTCTCTGACCTCTCTCTGGCTTCTACGAGGCAACGTGTACAGCGCAGCAAGTGTCTTGTCGTCCGTAGTTGTGCTGTGTACCTTTTCCAAGCACCACGTAGACGCGCAGTGTCGCTCGTACTCTGTCTGTCGGTGCATTGTAAGACCAGCCAGCCAGGCTTTTTTGCAGCAAGCATCATGCAGCTGCAAGAGTTGCAGCAGCAGCAGCAGCAGCAGCAGTCTGCAAGCATTGCGATGGCTCTGACTTCGAGCATCACGATGTCAGGGCCACAGTCCTTGCGAGCTCTGGTGGCCGGAGACAGACCGAAGCTGTGTCGTGGCGCGTGGGCCTTGGGTCCAATGGAGGACTGTGTCCGGGTCGGTGAAGCATGGAATATGCCTGCTGCTTGTGCTGCTTGCTCCTGAGATTAAGGAAGACGAAGGGAAGAGAGCGCGCGAGGGCAAGAAAGAAAAAAAAGGAGACAGAGCCACCGACGGCGAGATCCACGATGGCTGACCTGGCACGGCGCGAGGGACACCAGCACAGACCGAACAGGCAGCCGACACGAGGAAGGGGAATCCCAGCAGCGAGGTCCCTCCGTTGCCAGCGCATCAGGCCGAGAGCGGGTGGATGGCGAGAGTGAGGATGGCAGATGGGTTGTTGGAGGTTGGTGGTTGGTGGTGGGCAGCTGGGCTGGCAGGCTAGCAGGCTAGCAACTTGGAGCCGGTCCAGAGTTAGCGGGCCGTGGCTGTCAGGCGGGGCGGCAGTGCTGCAAGTACCATCCTGTACGTACCTCGAGGGTTGCCTGCTAGGGGCCCGACTCACAGTGGGCGTGTCCCTGGCCCAGCGGGTCCAGCAGGGCCTACCAAGCCTGGCGGCCCGTGGGAACAGCAGGGCTGCTGGTGGGCAGCCGCTGTAGCTCAGCAGCAGTGCAGCTGGGGACCCCACACTCCCGCTGCTGCAGGGCTGCTCCCAGGCCAAGAAGTTGTGCTGTACAGACGGGACCAGCCCCAACCCTGTAGCCCAAGAACCCTGTCGGCGCCTACGCCTGTTTCCCACACGGGCGCTGGGCAGCCTTCTACAACGCCATCTTCGATGCCATCTGCATCTCTGCTCTCCGTCCCAGCTCGCGATCGATTCTGCATTTGGGTTCGTTGCTGTTGTGGTTTCTTTTGTCGCTGCTGTTTGCATGGCAGCGGTGCATGCGACTGCTCGACAAGTGCCTGTTCGACTCGACTCGACTCAACTCATCTCAGCTCGACTCGACTCGACTCGATTCGACGCCAACCTCGCCTCCTTCGATCCTCGTCCTCGTCCTTGGCCTCAACCTCGTCCTCGCCCTGCGTCCCGCCGAGGCTATTGCTGGGCTCCTCCGTCGCGTGCTGTCCCTGCTCTCGGTCCTCCCTCTGGTCCAGGCGCTGGCCCTGGATTCCGATCCTCGCGCTGATCATTGCACTGTTCCTGACCGTCTCTTCTCCACGGCTCTAGCAACTCCAGCACTGTCTTCGACAGCTCATCCGTCCACTGCCTCTACCGCTGCTATTGGACGAGCCCGATGACGGTTGCGACGACGACCTCGCTCGATTCCTCCCACGCCTTGACTCGACTGTTGCCTCTTATACTCGTTGTGCTGGTGCTTGGAGTCTGGGCTGTTGACCGTTCGCATACACACTACTGCCCGCTCCTCTCGGAAACTGCCAGAGTCGTGCGTTAATCTCTGAATACTCCAGGCTTCCGGTCTGCTGGCTGTGTGATTTCTCGCAAGACTGCGGCCTTTCTTCTCTGAATGGCCTCACCATGTTGCCCATGCAGCGCTCCTTCTCCTCGCCCTCGCCAGTCCAACTGCGCGCGGCGGCTGATGCCACTCGTAAGTTTATTCAGCCCGCGGCGACTTGTCTTCAGAGCACTGACATGTGTTCCCACTGGCAGCTCTGACTTCCATGAGACCCTCCACTCCTCCCTCTTCAAAGAGCCATGCCGACTCTGAACAGCCGCGACGAGCCTCCTCTCCCGAGCCTGCGTTACCCAACCCTCCAACGAGCGTGCCGAGCCCAGACACCATGCCACAGACGCTACTTGTGCGTCGCGTCGAGAGCGTGCAGCAGGCACCTACTTTGCACCAAACAACGGGCTCCAACTCCAGAAAAGCCATTGTTGCGCAGCCGCGGCCACCTTCTGCCTCGGTCGTTGTTCAAGAGGCAGTAGCAGGCCCTACAATACGACCAGTGAGCGAGGACCAGCCAAGCCCAGCTGCGAAGCCCACAACCAAGATGCTGCAGCCCCTCATAACGGATGCCGCTCTGTATACGAATGCATACCTGACCCCAGGGGACGAGGCTGAGGGTACCTCCCTAGACGAACTGGCCCATTTGGTCCGGCTGTCCAAATACCAGGAGCGCAAGCGCGCAAATACTCGGGTTCGCTTGCAGCGCACCTTGGTTTCCACGGCCCTCTCTGCACGGCTCACGCGCTGTGGCGAAATCGCCCAACGAAATCTCGCAGAATGCTTCCGTTCGGACGACAAGAAGACCTTCTCCAGCCTGTATGGCGCCATCCAGGACGTTCGCAAGAGTTGCGACGAAGTCAGGAGATATGCCCTTTTGGAGCCGGAAATGGAAGCCATGCACTCATCAGCCATGGTGTCATCTGAAAGTTTGGAAACACCTACTGGCTCTGTCGTCGGGACGGGTCCCATGGCCGGATCAACCATCCCCTTTCTCCATGAGATCTCAGCCGATGCCCGCGAAACGTTCCTCTCCTTCCTGTCCAAGATCAGAAATGATCCAGACTATTTGGCCACTCGTCTCTGTGCCCTGACAAATGCCGAGCGAGGAGCCATCACCAACTTCCACTCGAGTCTGGAACCCGTGGAGTCGGTTCTGCCATTATTCAACAAGCCGCACGGCCGCGGTCCAGGCAGTGTTTCTGGCAGACATTCTTCGAGCAACCCAAATCCAGTGGAGCGCTTGCTCTCCTTCCAGAGACATGACGCGTTGTCTGCCCTCATTCACACGTGCTTTGCTAATTCAGCAGGTCCTGACAGTGCCGAGGACAAGCGCCGTACAGACATATGGGCCACAGCCTGTGCTCGTCTCATTTCCAAATCTGCTACCGAGTCAAAGGCAGGCAACGAGAACGTGCCCATCGAGCCAGTCCTGATTCATGTTCTCAATGTCTGGTCTGTGATGCGTGAATGGTCTGGCCGTTCCAACATGGAGTGGTATCTGATGAAAATCCTGGAAGACGGTGCATTTCTGTTGAGCCGGGCCGAGGACCAGCACGGCACTAGATTCAATATCTCTGACTGGACATCCAAGGACCAGATTGCCGCTGAGGAGTTCTATGATCGGGCCACGGACGAGCTTTTCGAAATCCTGGATGATGAAGATGCCACAGGCTTACCAGAGGGACTTATCGAGCTCGGCAACCAGATTCTGCGGCGACTTGATCACAAGTACGTGGAGAGCACCAGAAAATGGCTCGTTTACAAGTGGCTGTTTTCCGTGTGGCTTTTGGGTGTGGTTGTGCATCCAGAAAGTCACGGCATGATGACTGACTATCACATCACCGAATATGGCCGACAAAAGATTCTAAAGCAAGTGGCCATGAAGGCATCCAGTATCGTTGTTGACATGCTGTGGAAGGCCGGCCCCGTGTCGACCTCGCCGAAGATCAAGGCGCATATTGACAATCTACTGGGCCGATTCAAGAACTCGCGATCCAAGCCTCGCCCGAGGCTTCTCAAGGCCCGTTCGCTCACTTCGCTCCGGGAGACAGCCGAGGTCCACCCGTATCTGGTCGTCAGTCCTGCTGATCTGGTGACTCTGGTCAACGCCTTGTTCCCGGAAAGAAGGCCCATGTCTTCACACAGTATGCGATCAGGTGCTCCCTCCATCTCTGGCATGTCCGTCTTGTCCCAGCCAATGTCCATACGCACTACCATGAGCAATCCAAATTTTGAGACCGCATCCATTATAAGTACGAGTGTGTCGTCGGTGCTGAGTGACACCACTACTGCTGCCGATGCACTCGACCACCAAGCTACAGGAACATCTGCCCGGTCTTCGCCTCCACTAGGTCCGCGTCCGAGCCACGAGCGCCTGGGTCACTTTGAGGAGGACGGCTGCCGCCTGCGCCTGGCTCTTCAGGAATTAATGGAAAGTCTTGGTCCGGATGCTCTGCAGGGCTCTTGTCACCCATGTGCTGAGCGATGGGCCGTACTGTTCATCTCTGCCGACGGAAGATCTCTCTCTACACACATGACCTATGATCCTGATGATGAGCCCGAGGAGGAGAATTCGTCTTCTCTGAGCGACACTGACGAAGATGACATGGATGATGATCGCCCTGCCCTCGACAAGGACTACCACCAACTCCGTGATTCCATTTTTAAGCTCGTCGAAGACTTTGAGATACCGCAGTCGTCTGAGCAGGATACATCAAAATTCAGCAATCGGACTTCCACCCTCAAGAAGTATCGCTCCAGAACAAAGATTATCACAACAGAGAGGATCAGGGAGGTAAGGGAGCCAAGAGATAGCAGGCAGTCCAGGCAAGCTCGGGAGCCCAGCCGCAACCCCTACCGCCAACGACTCCTCGGGCAGGACGGGCCCAGTCGCGACGATCTCTCCGAATCACCAACTGAAAAGGGCAAGGAGATAGCTGGCAAAGCCCATGACCAGGCTGAGCCGACTCCTACCCTCATTGCTATGCTTGAGGCTGCCGTGTCCCAGACCAGAGCGCAGTCGGACTATTCCGCTTCGTATTCATATTACAACGCTCTGTTGCAGCTCAGCGCTTTGGCGTCGTCAAGTCTTCGCGCCAACGGATTCGCGACATTGCTGAACATCTTCAGCCGCGGTCCACGAGACTCTATTCGGCGATCAGCATCCGCCATCGAGGACTATGACGCATGGCTTGTCTGGCTCAAGCAATCGCAGGAGCGGGCAGAGGGGTTCCTGGACTCGATGGTGAAGCGTTTGCGGGCTCTGCGAGACAAGATGTGGTATGTTACTGATGTCCGCAACTCGGCACCCTATGAGCACTCGCGCAGTATCGCAGTCGCTCTCAAGAACATGGGCATGCGCCGCAAGGTCAGTACCCACCAGCGAAGTCGCAACTTGCCTCGTGGCGCTCCGTCAACCTACATCTACCGCACCGAGTCGCAAATCATTGAGCTCTTAGCCGCTAGCGAGGAGCAGGGCGGCCCCAATAAGTTGTCGGATGATCAAGCCGAGAAAACATCGCTCTTCCTCAAAGAGTACAACATTGAGAACTTTTGCCGGGGAGAAGAACGAATCCATCGCTTCTGCTGTGAAGTCGAAGCATGCATTGGAAAGCTCATTGGTCACGATATAATGGACGGGCCAGTGCTATGGAGCAGTGAGCTATTTGCGCGTGACAAGCGGCAATTAGAGGCTCCTCCTGTACGCCGCGAAATACCAGCCTCGACCTTTTCCAATGACGATACCAGCAGCATCGCCAGCGATTCGGAACGCAGATTTGCGCCGATATCCGGCCGAACCGGCTCACTTGCTGCAAGAGACCTGAGAGGTATCACTGCCCTCAATGCATCAGCCCTGAGCCTTGAGTCCAACCGCTATGGATTCTCGACACGCAGCACTTTGATGAGCGATCCGCTGGACTCGGGAGACTATTTTGGCCATGCTTCGCCTGTTCACACGATTGACAGTGCTTCTACGTACTGGTCCCCGTTCCAATCTGGGGCGTCTGTGGCAAGCACAAACACTTCTCGTGCACACAGCCCAACCACGAGCATCACAAACTTCAGCGGTGCCATGCCCTTTCACCATGGTCATGGTCACGCAGCAGGCCGACCTGGAACAGGCATTTCTGTCAACGATGCTGCCCACCAGCATCACCAGCAGCAACAACGTCTGAGCGATGAGAAAGCTCGCTTCCTTCAGGATCTCCGGCAGACCTTGACAAGCTTGCTTCTCAGTGATCTAGGCAACCTAGTCTTTTCGCGAGGCTCGGAGACAGATGGCTGGTTCGAAGACCTCGGGCAGGACTGCATCGACCGTCGCAACGCAGCAGAACGCAAGGCAAAGAACAAGCGCACAAAGCCCCGCGTGATTGAGAAGAAGAAGAGTTTTGGTAACCTGCGCGACGCCAACATGGCCGCTGACGTGGCCAAGGGTCCGACAGGTGATCGGAGTGCATCTGAACTCCATAATCAGCTTGCCAATAGCCTCGGGCGCGACAATGATAGCTCTGCTACGAGCGACACCATGTCCAGCATGAAGTCTTCCAAGTCAAGGAAGGACGCCATGCCCGAATTCCCATTCACAAGCGCTTACCAACGCTTGTTGCGGATGTTTTGCGTACACCCAAATCCATATGCCAAGCTCAACGCCCTCTACGAGCTCGAGCACCTCATCGTTGCCTCTTTGTCCTCTGGCAACTCGCGTCGAAGACTGGCTTGGTTGGCCAAGACGGCTGAGATGGAGGCAGAAAATCAGGGCTCAGCCAATCGACTCCGCCCGTTTGATGAGGCGATCGACACGTTGCGGGAACGCCGGTCGCACACCATGCAATTCCCCGGCCTTGGGCGCATGCCAAGCGGCAATCTGAACCCAGAGACGCGGTCAGTCATCAACACAGCGACCGCAGCGACTAACAGTGACGCGATCGCGACGGTGCTGCAAAGCCTCTTTCGCAATGCCGACATTCGGCCCAAGACGCTCTTCCGAGACCTGCAATTCATTGCTACCTTTGTACCCACGAGCATCTTGGATAAGACGGACCGCGGCAAGGCTTTCTGGGACTGCGCTATTGCCGCTATGGGGCTGAAGCAGGAGGTCTGCAGGACCATGGTTGAGATGGCCGACGAGATTGTGGGCGTCCACACAACCAAGTCTCGCAAGAGCCGTCCTCCGGCACCCAGCAGTACCGCCAGCGACTCGATCAATGGTGAAGAGTCTCAACGGCCCTCGCCCAACGCCGAGGAGCAAGCAACGCGCGTCGCTTCTGTGTCGCCACCGACACCGCCTCCTCCCAGCACGTCGTACCAACTAGAGGATGCAGCTCGTATGCTCGTCATCACTGCTAAAGAAGGCGACCCTACCTCGCAGCGCGAACTTGCGCTCTTCTATCTATCGAATCCAGAACTTGTCGAGCGCACCACGTTGCCCTTGTCCAAACCTCGCGAAGTTTTCAAGCAAGCCGTCATGGAGAAGTTCCGCGGCGCGAATAGCGGAAGTAGCAGTAACAGCCGCTACGGCCAGTACCACGAACGCATCGGCGCTGGTCAGCTTCACCGCCCAGGCAGCTCAGGGTCAGCTGCTGGCATGGGCAACGGGGGCGTTGATAAGTCTGATGTTCGTAGCGACCCGGCAATCATGTGTGTGGCCATCCACTGGATGGAGGCTGCTGAGCAAGGCAACGACGAGGTTGCAAGAACGTTCTTGGGACAGAATGACGAATTGGGGGGGTTTTAATGCCTGGATTACACGAACGTCTTTTCGCTTTGACTGAAGGGGTCGGCGTTCCTTGTTTTGTGTTCTTTCTTAGTTGATGATTTTTCACGATAACTGTTCTATTCTCTTCTTCATACCCATTTCTTTTCTTCTCTTTTTCCTTTCATGATATCCTGCATCTTTCCGGTCATACTTACATACACATACCCGCAATACCCAAGAGTCTCTCTGAAGGGGGGCCCGAGTCTTTGGCATTTCAGCCAGCATTGAGTGGCGAGCCTGATTGTCCTGTCTTGTCTCTTTTCCTACTCTATCGAAACGATGTCATGACCGCTATACCTCTTCTTCTTTTTCGTAACTTTCCTCACTCTCCTTCTCATTTGGGTATTTGCTTTTCCCCTTTTGAGGAGCACATTTTTGGTGCGTTATCTGCTACTTACGCATTATTAATAACACTGTCGAATGCCTCGCTTTACTGTCTGATGCAAGAGCGAAACCGATTTCGCTCGTTGATTGTGATTGGGGATTCTCTACTTTTCTCTTCAACGACATCGAATTACCAGATACCCCCGTATAAAGCAAGGTACTCGTTTTTTTATATCTCTCTCCCTCTATATACGTGAGCAAATTGGAAAGATCTTTTTTGACTTGACTTGACTGGCTGCACGTGCACGTACTTTTCTAGGTCAAGCCAGATAGCACACTATGTACATAGTGTGCACACTGATATCTTGTAACAACACGCGTGGGAGTAAGTACCAAAACAAGAGGGGAAAAAAACCCCGAATCCTGCGGCACTATGATGGCAGTGGCGTGACTTAGCTGAATAGAGTCATATAACCAGTTTCAAGTACCAACGCTTGTGCAACCTGGCGCATCCGTGTAGCAAGCCCAATCACGAGGGAGAATATCTGCTACACATCTTGCTGACTGCAAAGCATGCTATTCCCACATTGCCATACACATGCACACAGATGCACGCCATCTCAACCAGTGGAGAACAAGCTGCCCAACCCATAAACTTGGTACCCTTGCAGGGAGTGCTCGAAGTACTCTAGCCCGTCGGCGTGAGCATCGGATGCCATGTTGAATAGAAGAAACGTCATGTTGACGCCTGCCGAGCTGTCATATCCATATTCAAGGACAACAGAAGGCCTGGACACCCAGGAAGCAAGTACCAGTACAAGTTGTCGAGTTTATGGACAGGAGGAAATGCTCCGGACGAAGCACGGGAATGAAAGTTGGCCGGCAAAAACCTGGAGCGAATTTGACGCGCTTCGTCCTGTTGAATTCGCATGCCCAACGTGGGCTATGTACCTGGATCCTTACACTTACATGTACTCTCTCGGGAGCCCCCTTGTTTCCGGAGCCATGGCTCCGGAAGATCAACTCTGGATTTCGCAAATCTGGGGTTTATATCCACATTGTTGCTGTCTTCGTTGCTGGAAGGGCAGGCGGCCTGGCTCTCTTAAACGTTGTGAAGGGTAAATGATCGTTGAAGGGCGCTGGGAGAGCCGAATGTCCAGAATTTCGATCTCGATATTGCTTACTGTCACATCATGCGGACAACAGGCACAAGTATAAAGACTTGGTTGTTTGGGCGTGCTAGCACCTCAACCAAAGCTACCTCGTCAATCAGCTGTCAGCCGACGTTTCACACAAGCAGAAACACAGAGCCCCAAAGACAATTCCAACATCCTTCTTGACACCACGACTGTATACCGTGCTTCAGAATGGACACAACAGCAGCAGCACGGCGGGATTCATCCGCCACTACTACCACCACAACAAGCAACGGGATCGGGGTCCGTTTCGTCTCCCACGAGGTCAAGCGCGACCACCGCGACCTCGAGATCTTGTACAAGGCCATTTTGCACAGCATCGAAGAAGGCGATGCACAGGCGGCTGCGCAGCTGCAGAGCCGATTTGCGTGGGATCTCGCGCGGCACCTGGCTGCGCTGCAGTTGTTCATTTTCCCGGGGACTGAGAAGCGCGCGAATGCGGGGAGTGAGATTGCGCGGAGACGGAGAGGGGATCTTTCCAAGGTGAGTGAGTAGTGGACAGGCTACAATTGACACCATGACGGGTAATGATACGAAACTGTGAGAGACCGTGGGCTCGGTGATCTTGGTGCTAATAGCGTGATTCGACATGCCTAGATCCGGGATGAGCTTCTGACCTTTGTCCATCTCAGGCCACTGAGTGAAGAGTTTAGCATATCGATTGGCGAGCTCGGCGAGACGCTGCGAGAGCACATCAAGGACATCGAGACGCAGGACCTGGTGGCGATCGAGAAGAACCTCGACAGTGACGAGTCGGAGCGCATGGCCTGGGACTGGGTGCGAACGTGCAGCTTTGTGCCGGGTCTGCCTCGAAGGCGGAGCAGAGCGTGCACTGAAGGCGAGATGGACGGGAAGGGAAGTGCTGAGGAGGATGTCGGCGTGAACAATCCGAGGGGTGCACCGTTTGGAACAGTTGATGAAATGCTGAAGGCACCTATAGAGGAACTACAAAAGGCTTTGGCAGAGCTGCCGTAGAATCGGTGATGTTAGTGGTACGAGATAGTTCCATGAGTTTATACGAGTCTACGAATTTTGGAAAAAGCCTTTTTTACTGAGCAGCCTCTGCAAGGATTCACTGCTGCATATTGATCATTACCCTTTGTGACAGTCTTCAGTCCAAAGATATCCTGTCAAGAAGCCGTGAAGTCAAATATCAACACTACGGAAACATTAAATCATATCGGCAGGGTCGCCACAAGGTGCTGGATTGCACTAGGAACAGCATTCACGAGACATCCAGAAGGAATTGAAGCATCAATATAGAAAACGTCTCGGTTCCTACCGTCCATTCTCGAACAGCGATGACGAGACATGTTGATCTGAGAATCGAAATCAACTCAACAACAATACAAGGTACACCATCTATTGCACCATCTATTGATACGAGCCTGGTCATGTTCCTTTGTCTTGAGAGCCTTTCCACATTCTTATGCATTTGTTGCCGCTTCATACGTGCTTTAGCCGCACGGGCTTCATGGTCCTCATTGAACGAACGAATGACCGTATAATTAACCTCTGGGTCCATTGAATGGATCGAATAGCCACTCTGTCTCACAGGCCGTGTTCTTGTCGATCGTGTACTCCGGTACGCGCAGTGGCTCTCGGCCAGTTGATCTTCAAATCATTCTTGAGCGACCGGTTGGCGTTGTCCTGGGAGCATCATATCTTCCAAACCATGTTTCTAAAAATGTAAATACTGAGCCATATTTACCGATATGACTCCTTAATTTTCAATAACCTGATCGTACCAGGTTGACAAAAGTTGAACAGCCAAGCGCTGGCAGGATATTTGAACTCCAGAGTTGAATAGCAGTTTCCAACTATAGACTATTGACTGCCTGAGTTTGCTCTTTCACATTATGGATTATGATTTGTGCAGAATGCCGTAACCAAATTCGACCTGATCCTATCGGTTTTTCTTGGTGTTTTCTTTTTTCCTCCCTCGAATTCACTTTGATATATTCTCACCTTCATTCATGGGTGCTACCTCCTGAGCCTCCAAGGTCAGAGGCATGGTACTCCTAGGCAGCCATTCGAATGCTTGCTCATCAATCTTATTATACAGATTGGAACCTGTGTTGGAAACGCATTTTCAGTCATGTTTGCTCAAAGGTTTCAGTTTGCTCTGGTGAGAACACAATATCTTGACAGGCAAGGCCGAGGGCTCGAGTTGGACGGCGACTCACCAGCAACGACAATCTGAAATTGGCCACGCATTTCGCCATACCTGATTAGATCCCGAGCCGTGAGTTTGGTGCTGTAGTAGGAGCAAAATATATTCGTCATTGGTTCCGGGCTCGGACACGCGCCGTTGCTCGTACTGCTGGGCGCCACACGCGGCGAGCGTTGGAAATCTGCCAAACGATGAAAACTACACGTCAACAGCGGGTTTTCAAGATCACAATATCGATGATTCTCATGGCCACTCTGTAGGCTCTTTATTCTTTTTCAATTCGTGTCATGGTCGTACCGCGACAAATGCGGGCAAGCCATCGTGATCGTGCACTCACAAATGTTGAACGCCACACAGCCTGGCAGATTGTCACATTGCGTAGCGCAAATCTGCGGATTGTAGGTATCGATATTGTTTTGTCCCAAGGAGTGTATCACAGCCTTCTTGCCCACCGTCGTCTCCTTGTTTTTTGCCGCCAGCTTGTACCCAGCTACCGCGGTCGAGGCCCCGGCGAGTTCTGCGAAGAGTGGAAAGTTGAGGAACCCTTGTGCGTCGTCCGAGCTGAGAATGACGATGAAACCAGTGAGTTACGGCTAGCGAACAGAGGAGCGTCTGGGGCCCCAACATCGGTGTGGACACATAACACGATCTTGTCTTGAACTTACAAAGGTTCTGTGACGCGAGGACCGTAGCCCTGCGGCATATCTGCGTCGCAAGCCGCAGTCCGCGCATGCAAAGCATCGTTCTTGATCCAGCGGCTGGCCTGGACGGTATGTGGCACCGGGATGATAGCAGGCACTGTGAGCACGATCAAGCACAATAAGCCTGTCACAAAGACGGTCTTGTGCTGCCGTACCCAAAGTCTCTGCAGGGCGGTACCGAGTGCGCCACGCAGCTTGACTCTGGTGGCCATACTGGGTGATTTGTTGTCGAGACTCGCGGACTGCACGATCAAAGACTACAGAGCAGCCAGTGGAACAATTTTGTTGCGAGAGCACTCAACGTGTTTTCTAACGAGTACGAGGCATGGCCTGAGATTGCCCGCGCAACGACAGCTGCTGGTAGTATTTGCCGAGGCATAGCTCCTCTACAGATATTTCACACAGCGCAAGGGGCTAGCCCGTTTTCATATGAGATGCTATGCCAGACGCGAATATAGAGACCGCCGCTAGTATCGAGAGCGGTCCAGGCTGTGGGCAGCGTCCACTCCAGTCCATCCCGCGGGGTCTCTGTGGCATGGATGCGATGTGATGGTGAGTCCAGCTTGCGCCAGTACATGACGTTGGGTAGTCTTTTTCGTGTTGCTCATGGAGCAAAGGTGAAGATGTTTCTCGATGAGCTCCAGTCATAATGAGGCGCTCGAGTGAGGTTTGCAGGACCGTGCTCGTGAACATGTGCCCTAGAAAGAGGCATTCCATATTGCCGCACTGGTTCAAGCGAATCATGTCTATAAAGCTCACAATTATCAGCTGCAAAAAGAACAACCACCAAATCACGCCAAGTCAAAGTCTCAACCTGCAAATGGCACAACGGCGCTCTTGTCGGTCGTTGGAAGGTCCAGCTCGGGGGTATACATGTACATGTACATATATATATATATATATATATATTTATGTTGTATTTGTTATTATTTTGTTGATCATTCGCAGCTCAGACCCGGCGGCTGCATCGACGTCAACGGCAATAAGAATTATGGATCGAGTGTGGCCAAAGTTCCCACCATCACATCCAAGTATATCTACCAATATGCATGCAGCGATATGGATATAGGGCCTGAAGGCCGTCAGGCAGAGAGATCCATTCGACCTCTTCATACGCAAGCTCTACTAGAGCAGCTGCTTATTGTGGACTCGTGTCTTTCAGACCGAGAATCCTCTCGGAACTCATAACCTCTTGCAGGGCTGCGCCATGCCTCAAGTGGGACGAACCCATGCGAGGCGGCATAGTAGCCGGCTGACACACACAGTCGAGCCCGCTATATCTGTACTTGGTAGTCGAATTTGGGAAAGTTGTAACCGTCCTTGACGTCGTCGACTTGTAGGACATGCATCGGGAGGGCCTTGCGGTGATGGTCGGGCTCGGAGGACAGGATTGTCCCAGTTGCTCGAATGACGTCCCGCATGCCCGATGTCATGACTGAACCAGCTGCTGCTCCTACAGCAACGCCCTGCAACTGTTTGCCTTGGGCTTCGAATTGTTTCATACGCATGAAGGCGATCGGCATCGACGGGTTCCTCAGGTTGTACTGTCATCGACATCAAGTCAGTCATGCACACAAACACGAGTCGTTCTCGCGCAGAAAAAAGAAAGAAAAAAAACAAGGAAACAATGCACGAACCCCAGCTAGGATGGAGGCTTGCCCGATGCCAATCTCCTCGGAAATATATTTGAGCGTCCTTTTGCAGAATGCCCGTTGCGTGTCCGTCGTGAAGTCAGATGTGGCCGCCGCAAAGACAGGCCACATGCAAAACACTCCCGCCAGACTGGGCGGCTGATATTGGCCCGGCGCGTGCTGCGCCTGTGTCGTTTTGGCGGCGCCAAACACATATGGCACGCTGGCCACAATATCAGCGACGAGCTCCTCGCCCAGCGCGACTGCCTGAGCATACTCTGAAGTGTTGCGGTAGTCGTTCTGGGGTCCAAGTAGCCAGGCGTGGCAGCGCAGTGCGGCATAGCGGATGTAGAGACGGGCGGCGCGGGCCCAGTTGAGCAAGTAGCAGATGAACATGTCGATATAGGCATCCACGCGGCCAGTGTACGCGATGCCGCCCATGATGGCTGGATCCTCCGGTCGGATGTACCGCAGCGTCATGGCTTTCCAAGCCAGCGGAAGAGACGCAATGTGCTGCCTGTAGTCGGCCTCGAGAGCCTCAGCCTCGTGCCAGAGGGCCGTGACCTTCTCGCGTGTTGGTTCTTCGCGCACGGGGTGTGACGGGCTCCAGCCGCCGAGGAGACGCTCCACAGCGACGCGCAGGTCGGCGGCGCGCAGTGAGAGTGCGGCGAATCGTTGCTGGCTGACATCTTGATCGAGGGCTTCGGTAAGGTTGTGGAGCTCTGGATCGAGTGGTGTGCCGTAGCATAGACTCCTTGACGCCTGGATGATGAATTGTTCACGGTGAGATACTGAGCACGCCGGCAGAGAGCTAGTCGAACCATGGAAGAAGTGGAAAACTTACGAGCAATGCGCGCAGAATCAAGAAGATCTTGCGGCCCACGACTGTCTGGAAAAGATCCTGCCGGCGAAGTTTCAGCAAGGCCACTGCTCCGTCTAGATGACTTCCGAACGCTTCTGCCTTTTGATGTGACGGCCTCGAAGGTCGAAGTTGCTACATGATGCGAGAGACACACACACACACGAGTTAGCATCAATCCGTCGTCCACAAAAGTAACCTGCCACACTGTTTTCTGTGCGACCGAAACCGTAGGACAACATACCTCGTAGGTAGTCAACAACGTCACACAGGCCAGAGTTGAGTTATCCCGTGCTCGCTCGGGATCCCCAATCGCCCTGAACGTGGCCTCGAGCGCCCTCAGATATACCGACTCTGCGCGCGGCAGCAACTCGGGTGCCTTTTGCCGTGCTGCAAAGGCAATCATTGCTGTAGCGGAAAAGGCCATTGGTAATGGGTTGTCTTCGTGACGGCTCTGCGGGATATTGGCCAGCAGGGGGAAAAGGAAGTCGAGATAGCCATGGTGCCGCAGCGAGGTCCCATGGACAAAGTTGGTAAGGAAGTAGCTGTAAACTCGGTCACCAATGGGCGTGTCGATGCACCGCGGCACGTCGTCCACGTAGGTGTACTGGTAGCTGTTGGCCGCGCCAGCAAGGCTCGGGGAAGAAGCAGCAGAGACAGGCGACGGATACGGCAAGTCGAAGCTGGGCGTCTTGGGCGGCGTGGTGCGGCCACCACTGCTCGCAACAGAAGGAGAAGCGCGAGAGCGGACGAGGCCCGTTTTGCTGCTGGTGCCAGGCGTAAGTGGCAATTCCTCAACAGCCTCCTTGTCGCCAGAGAAGCGCGTGAACTGCTTCTGCGTCTCGTCGACTATCCTCAGCGCATTGAGGTCGCGGTAGCCAGGGCATTTCCAGCCTCGCTTCCGACATTTGCGGCATTCTGGTCTCGTTGTATCGCACTTGGTGATATCTCGTCAGCACTCATGTCAGATACAACAGCTACAACAGCTACAACAACGACAACAAGGGACAGGCCTATAGCACGAGCAAGGCGCAAGAACGAAGCGTTGAGAAAAAGAACAGGGCAGAACAAGAATGACTCGATGCATCCTCGACCGTAGACACGCCAGCACTGATGAAGGCGAGCAAGCATACCAGCTTGGACTGTGATCGTTGCAACAGCATGCAGGGCGGGCTCGTCCTCTCACCTTGATTCTCCTAGTCCGACACGCAAAGCAGCCTGGTGAGGGCTTGCCGGTGTTGACCATGATCGCCGCCGGCCTCCCGAGCCCGTCGCGGGTCGGATCCGAAGGCCCTGGGGTGGCTGGGCTGGACTCGGCGCTGGGGAAGAAGGGAAAATCCAGAGTCCCACGGTACGTGCCGCTGTCGCTGCCTCGGCCGGGCCACAGATGGCTGAGGGTGCTGCCCAGTCTGCCCAGTCTGCCCTTCCAAGCCTCTGCCAAGCCAATGTCCAGATCTGAGGCACGCGGGTAGCTTTGTCCACCTGTTGAGGCTCTTCCGTCTCTGTAACCGCGCCAGCAAAATCGGAAGCCAGCGGGCAAATGGGCGGGCCGGCGGCGGCGGCGGCGGCTGTGTCGACACGGCCAAGGATGGTTGGATGGGAGCCACTGGATCGTCGCTCGTGGATTGGTGTAGGCGGACAAGTTCCTCTGCAGACGGACGGGCGGATCGAATGCCTCTGCTCAATGTACACCAAGACTCTTTATCACCCACTTCCTGAGGCTTCTGCTGGAAACGTAGAGGATGGAAAGACTCGAATAAGCTGCTGCGGATCGCCACCAGCGCCAGCCACTGGTGATGGAGACAGCAAGGCCGGGGCTGCAGATCAGGGCCCGATGCCGACGGAGTGGATTGGATCACACGAGTGTTGCGTTGCACTGGCGCAAGAACCAACTGCCAACAAGCCGCAGACAGACACAGGCCTGGCAGGGCAAGAAAAGGCTGACCGAGCGCTCGGAGATGGCTGCTAGAGTTGGCCTTGACTCTGCGGTGGCCCTCTCTGACCGGCAGCAGGCAATTTCGCCTCCAAGATTACGTGTCTCCACGGGTTTGCCGTCGCTGCGGCGGACGCTGCCAGCCAAGTGAGCAGCGTTCGGCCTCGGGGGTCCCAGCAGACCGTCCTTGGCAGCAGTCAGCAATGCGTGATGTCGTCCTGTTCTGATCGTGTCCTCAGGCGGCCTTTCGAAGAGTCAGGGTGTGGTGGGAACCGGAGAAGCAAAGCAAGTCGTATCCTTGCCTGCGTGTCTGCTTGCTTGCTTGCTTGCTTGCTTGCTTGCTTGCATGCGCCGCAGCGGAATGTTGTTGCAGCACGACGAGAGCGGAATGTTGTTGCAGCACGACGAGAGCGGACTCAGACGTATGGCCCTGGAAGTGTCGTCGAGGCCAAGTCCACACTTTGCCCAGAAAAGGGCTGGATGGGGCTGGGCGGCTCTGGGTCCGGATGTCGTGAAGGAAGAGAGATGGGACTCCCAACCGCTGTTGTTGCGCCTCTGCCTCTGCCTCTGCTGCTGCTGCTGTACAATACAGTGGGAAACGGCATGGCAAATCCCACGTGCAGGGCCAGTTATCGCCAGCCCAAACGTGCCCTGCCCTGCTTGTCCTGCGGGCGGGATGGCGAGACGGCCACGAAAGCGTGCGAGCGCCCAGGCAGAGCTCCACTACACCAACGATGCAGATGCCCAAGACGGCAAGGCTTGCAGCGGTATGCCGTTCTTCATCTGGCCGTGGCCCCCCCGCCTGCCATGCACACTGGTCGTGCGGGCATCTGGCATTCTGGAAACGCCAAGGGGCCTGGCAGAGCACGCAGCGCCCTCGGTCGAGTGGCCGAGGCGGGCCACATCTCGATTCCACGTCTCGCTCTGCTGCTTGACATACATGTGAGCATGATGAATGGGTGCACAGCTGGAGAGCTGTCATATGTCACATCCCATCAAGCACGTCGACGATATCTTGTGCGATCGATCCCGTCGCATGGCCCTCCTTTTTCCCCAGCCGTTTCCTGACTCGTCGACCCTGGATGCTTTTCGCGGCCTCCAACAACTCCCAGGCCCTGCTTGCTAGACCGTCCAGTTACCGCCTGTGTGGTGGTGACCACCAGAGAGAGCCCATCCATCAGGACATCGCTTTCGTTAACGGCCTTTGGCCCACCTTGTCCGAGCGTCGCTTCACATTGCCCAGACTGGTTAGAGGCTTGGAGCCGTCCCGCTTCACCCTGAACGGAGACGGAACGCACGTACCGGTCTCAGTTGCAACCTGTCTTTTGCCGTGGTCGAAAGTTGAAGATGCGGGCGGTTGTAGCAGTGTAAGTGAGAGAGGGTGGTTCTTCACGGGCTTGTTAGCCTCATGTACCCAGGCCTCGTGGCCGCCCTTCTAGCTCCTGCATTAGGGCCGTGTGACAGCACGTTCAAGGCCCTGGAAACAAGCCCATGGGGCCTCGACTGCAGGACCAGCACACACTGAGGATCATCAGGGTAACGTGTGTGGACAGTGCGCATGAGTATCCTGGGCCCCAATGCGAACCCACGAACAGCGTCCTGTCAAAAGCACATGAGGTATTCTGGGAAACGCAACTAACTCGATGTTCTCGCGCCCAAGAATACCGTCGACCACTTTGACAGCAACGCCCCAGTGCTGCTACCAGGTGATAATTGTACCTTCCATGCTCATATCCAGCTCGGAATGGCGAGAGATCGGTAGGGAATTTCGGATTACGATGTACATCGGGAAATATCCCAGCGACCAAGGACGAATAGGACGTTTTTGTTTTGCTGAGGAACAGACACAATGTGTGTCTATTTGAAGTCAATCCCAAAGACCAGATGCCTCTTCTACTTCTCGTTGCACAGCACAGACTTGCATTTCCAGAACATCAGGTACATTCTTCACGTTGGACCAGTAGATTCATAGTCTTGTACAGAGGAGCTTCGCCATACAATGAGCTGTACTGGCGTTTATTTCTCTATTTCCTCCCTCCATATACTACATAGCATGTACACTGCACCGCCCTCCCTGCCCCCTGGCGTTCCCCCACCGAGTCCCCCATGCTTTTGACTCCGCTTACATCGACATGCCAATGAAATGCCACACCGTAGCCAGCCAGCCGCCACACCATGGATGAGTAAGAGAAGGCCCGGGAAATGTTTCTTCGCTGTCATCCTCTTCTCACACTGTCCAAGGACATATGACAAGCCGGGTCCACCCTGCTGCGACCGCGGGTGGGTATAGTAGGACGGCCGCAAGACATCCCGAATATAGTTAAAGCATTTGGCACAACTCCGAGACGTGACGGCCTTTCAAGCTCTCTCTCTCTGCCGCTGCCGCCCAGAAAGAAGATCTTCCCAATTTCTATTACACAGCTCACGTAGAGGGCAGCCGCTTACACGCACCTGCGCATTGCTTTGTCTGCCAATTCTAGATGAGCCTGCTGCTCAGAATAACCGGAGCATGAGCAGGGGAGGGAGACTTTCCATAGTCCTGTCGTAACAACACTCACAACGCTCTTCTAGCCTCGAGCAGAACTGAGAACAGTATGTCCAGTGAGGTCCCCCTGTAGCACTTTCAATGCTACCGTCTTGCTGTTTGGAAAGTGGCTGGGTGAAGTTTGCACGTCAAAGGCCATTGGTCCTTGAGTTGGGTAGTATTCGACGCGTCGTCGGCTCTTCAAGTCCTTTCCGATATCAATCAGTGTTCAAATGCGAGTATTGTGTCTGCTCTCACTAGTACTTATCTTCGGGATTAATTATATCCTGAAATGTCTCCTGGATAAATATTGCACTAGTACTTACTTATCTTGGGCATTAATAATATTCTGGAATGTCTCCTGGATAAATACTGCACAGGAAATGAACAAAGTACTGACCGCCTCCGACATGTGCTGGTGGCGCCCGTTGCTTCTCGCAAGCTGAATAGTTCCACATTGCGTATTCCAGCCTCAAAATTCATGCCCAGCGCACAGAAGGATCATCATACAGAGTACGCGTACGTCCTTGCTAATATGCCTTTCTGAAACACGTGAAGATATTATCGTCGCATCGCGGTAGAAACAGGTACTTTTGTATACACATACGCGGCTGGTTTTCCCATGAATACTGGGCTGTCCATGTATGCTTGGTCCAAACAAAAACATCACGGCGTTTGCCAGAAGAGGTACTCGGTCAGGCGCCATGATGTATCCTGCATGTGTAATTCCTCGCACTGACACCCGTATCAGGCCTCCGGAAAAGGGGTCGTCCAAGCAGGGAGGGAGGGAGTTTGTTTTGTGCTCCATCGAACGGGAGGACAACAGCTTCAGAAGTAGAGTCTGCGGTTGTGGCATCTCACGATACTGCACCAGTAGTCATTGACTCACATGGCCACGATCCATGTCCATACAGTGACAACGAAGGAGGTGGGACAGGATTAGGTGATGGGCAAAGTTAGCCGGGTCCGAGTCGACAAAACCCCACGTCCGTCATTATTGCGCCAGGCTTGTCACACACCCAATGATATGAAGAGGAAACCACATTACAAATGCAGATCAGCGCAGTCAGGTTCGGATCGTCCCAAATGCCCACAGTACCTGGGACAAACAGAAAGACGAGAAGACATGTCGAAATGATCTGGTGCTTGGTCATTATCCAATAACACTACGGATCTCCACACGAGATGGGCCTGCGTGTTGGTCTAGAAGCCTGGGAACATACGATGCTACGCAAATCATACTGCTCTCGGTCAGAGAAGAGGCGACTCAAACGGCCACACGCTCGCAGGCGATCATACAAGGTTTCTCTCCTCAGCCTTGTAATCTCTTTGGCGCGGCTCCATCACACGATAGCCATAAGTGTATGTAATCCACGAGATCAATAACATCGCTAATACCAGTCCATTGAAAATCATGGTGACATGTATAAAACCCGGGTATCAACCTTTCGTGGGTTCTGTATGGCTCACAAGCTGTCGTCATCGTTCCCAGTTATTCCACGATAGTCCAAGCCGACGATAGCGTCACATTCGAATCAACATCTGTGTCTCGAACATAAAAGCTTTCATTGGTCGCGCCGCCCCTGAAAACATATCCGTACCAGTATCTAATTGGGTGTCAGTCTTGACCGAGTGCTCATTCACTTTCTCTCTTCAGTAATCAATCCAAGTACTGACCTTCCACCGGTAGATCCGCTGTTGGTACCTGCAAAAAAAAATCAAAAAAAAATCATCAGTTCCCGGCCCGCGTCCCCATGCACTGTGAATGAGGATATACACATATCTGAGTAAAGGAGAAAGAAGGACATGGCCCACCTTGCCAGGTGATGGAAGACGTGCACGCAGTGTACGTCTCGCATTGTGCAAGAATATAGCTGTCCCACGCGGTTTCGTTCCAGTCCGTGCTGTTCACTTCTGCATTGTAGCCAGCAATGATCTCAGCAGGCCAGAGGTACGATCCAACAACCCAATTCAGGGGAGGATCAAGGGCCACGGGGGCAAAGGTGGCAGCTGATGCGAGCGACGCCGCTGTCGAGGCGAGAATGGCCGCGTCTACGATCTTCATGTCGGCGGCTTTTCTATGTTTGTGCAAGTTCGAAATCGTGATTGAAGGTCTTTCAGATAGAGTCTTGTGGTTCGCATTGAGCATTCCAGTCAAAGATATATTCGTCGTCCTTATCTCGAGACCCCTAATGTCGTCATGCAGCGAATTGTCCTATTCAGGGCTGGCATTTGATCATATTTCCTAGACAAGAAGGTGGTTAACAGGACGGGACCATGTACGATCTGGATCGCCCGGCCTTGCACTCGTTTGGAAGCAAATTCCTGAGATCGTAGCATTCGTGGGCATATATTGCATGTGATATATCGGTGCCCTGGTGTTCTTCACTGCGTACAGACCGGCTAATCGGCTTCTGCGGAGTACTCTCTGCGTGAGAATTGACATAGAACAGTAAATAATATATCAGATGTGCTTATCCACGCATCATCGTTCGAGTTCATGATCAAGTGCAGAATGCAGAACTTTAAAGCGATGTACTGCAGTACCTGTTATTGATGTTGTATCTACCCAAGAGATGAAGGAGACAATTTGTTGAGGTGTTTGTAATCAAGACTGTGATGACCATGAGAGAGGTAATAAAATGATGGAGCTTTATCCTGGAACAGCTCTGATAGCCGAGCATTGAACTCACTTCAAGGTATTTCTGTGATTTGCTGAGCCTCGGCCACGGGAGCTTCTTTTCTACATGGCACTTTTCGGATTAGAGCCAAGAATGGGCCGAGGACTTTTCAAGATCGGTATTATTTCAAGACCGTTGAGGCTCACGAGCGAGGCTAGTATTCCCACGCCCGCAATGATGCTAGATTCTCTCAAGGTCGTGCAAAGTATCGTGCTCGATCACGACTGACCTGCAACAAAGCAGTGTCGGAGGATGTCCAGGGCTGTCAATGGTGTGTCATTGTAGAAAAGGGTGCCTGTAAAAGTCCATGTATTTATGAACGATCTGTTTGCAGATGCCATCGCGATATTGCATGCTCATTTCGTGCGTGCAGATACATCTCTCTGCAAGATGAAGGATAATCAATTGTTACATCTTCACAAGGAGCGCAATTTCAATCAATGTTGGTCTGTAGCCTTGATGACACATGGTGGTATAGTGCGAGAGTCGACCTGGTTTTCATGAAATGTCATGTCCATGTCTACTGGGCCAGACTTGAAAATTTGACTACAACGCAAAAAAGGGGCTCTTGGAACCAGGAGGAATCGCATTTCAAGTTTATACCTGACGTACTGACTAGAAGAAAGCGCTGTTTTTGAACTGCGCACATGAAATTGGCAAATTGAGCTTTCCAAGTTCCTTATTCATTCTAGGGTAAACGCTGATTCTTACTTGTGCGCCAAAAACCTTTTTGCAAAGTCTGTAAGCTTCAAGACATGTCAAAACCTGATAATTGACAAATTATTCGAGTCTGGAGGTTATTGACTTTGTTCAACTCACCAATTCTTCTGGAAAACAACCTTGAACCGCGCGAGCTCTTGCGCTGTTCGTAGTCAGTATCGTTGACGGCAAGCTCAAGTTGGACAGAGTATACAGCCATCCTGATCGCAGAGATACCGAGCTTAGCCTCGTGTTATACTGCCTTACATCTCATTGCCTTCCTTCCTATCTCCTCTTGTAAGCAGGCATATATTTCACTTGGATCAACACACACAAAACATGCGACGTTGGTGAGTTCCACTCTACATTTCGCCTTCAGTGGCCACACGGTTGCCAATCAGAAATTGGTGGACTGCTGGGAGGTTGAACACTGAACCGATATATTCAGAACAACCACCAGCAGACTCCGCTCATGAACGAGAACACTATGAAGAAGATTGAAGGCAGGTCGATTCGGAAGTGGGAGTGAGTCCAGTAAATGCCAGAACGGCCCACTTCGTCGTCGAGGAAGAGTTTCACGACACGGAGCGCATGGAATATAGACATTCAAAAACTGTGGAGTATCAACAGCGCAAATGGTTTAGTGGTAAAATCCATCGTTGCCATCAAAATCTCCTCTGCGAGACTTCGATATTCGATGGGCCCCCGGTTCGATTCCGGGTTTGCGCAAGACTCAAAAATAATTCTTTTGCTCTTTGTGGAAACTCGGTCGACTCGAGTCCATAACCCAATATGGTGATGGCTGGTGCAGTCTTTTATTTTTGTGAGGCTTGGATTCGTCAATGTATATATAGAAAGAGAGAAAGAGAGAGATGGCAATTGTAGATGGCATTCGTGCCTCAGTATTGACAACCAAGTCTTTGTTGTGCATACACACTGCGACGTCGCATCTTTTTCTGGCCCTCGTGTACAAGGCTCTGGACACAATCAGAGACAGATGCTGACCGGTGGTAGCATCAAGCAATCCAACGCATCAAGACGCTTTTGCGGTGAATTCCATAGATACTTGTCAAACAACCATCCAAGAAGTTGTTGATCATCACCTGCTTCCAAAGCACCAGGAATACCAACGACTGAGATCAGCTCAGGACAACAAGGGAAAAAAAAAAAAGAAAAGAAATCACTACAAGGAACGGAACTTATCCTGTCACTCCAACCACTCGGGGCAGTCAATGCACACCATAGTGTCCTTAAACCTCATAGAACCCCCATAGGTTCAGCGGATGTTGCTGACCACGTGCTCCCCGACCTCCATCCACAGAGCCCGGACGACCATGCCTCCACGACCCAAGCACACTCCCAGGACGCGATCCAGCCTCCTCCGCAGGGGCGTCGATCTCCGCTTCCCTCACCTCCAGTCCTTCCACTTCAACCGGTGTTCTGACCTCTGAATGACCGTCCACGCTCGATCCTGTCCGGTTGCTCGTAGCCGGCGAGAAGGTCGTGGGCGTTGTCAGATTACTCAGTCGAGGCGCAGGAGGAGGTGAGCCACAGGGTGACGAGCCAGCCCAAGTAGGCATGCCAACGGGCGTGAAAGTAGAGTCTCGCAACATGTTGGGCTCAGAACTCGAGGGGAAGAATGACAGAGGATCGCTGGTAGGCGGCTGGTAACCTGGAAATGGCGGCATGGGCATTGTCGACGAAGCGGACGATGGAAAGTCGGCGAATGGCGGAATGGACATGTGCGTGCATGTGTCAAAACTGCACTCGAGCTCTGGAAACAGACCACCTGGAACGCCCGGTCCGGAGAGGTTTGCGGACATGGAGAGTGGTGCTGGAGGCTGCGGGGGCGGTGGCGGTGGAGGAAGGTGAGCATGAGGATAATACATGCCCATTTGTGCATACGGCCACGGATGAGGGTATGCAAGAGGCAATGACTGGCCGCTTGTGAGTCCAGGAAACCGAGTATGCGGCGCTGGTGGCAGTAGATGTGGTGGTGGTGGCGGCGGCGGCGGCGGCGCTGGTGAAGCGAAGCGATGGAACGGCATTCCCGCGTCACTGCCACTCTCATTGCGCTGATCAAGAGGGTTGATACTCGGAAAGCCTCGGGGCTCATGGCGCCCAACGCGAACTCGCTGCAGCGGTGGCAGAAAAGGCGAAGGCGACCGGCCTCGCGCTCGCTCATCGCGCCACTCGCGCTCCTCGCGGTCTCCTTGCAGGACAAACTGCTTCCCATAGCGCCTGGTGTCGCGCGCGCGCTGCTTCAGAGCCAGCTCAGCCTCGTCGACGCGCTTCCACGGATTGCCATGCGCGGTCGCCTGGTACATGCCTCGGTCGTCCGCGGCGACCTTGCCGTCGGCGCCGCGGAGGATGAAGAAGAACTCTGTCAGGCGGCCCTTGCTGCTGCGGCTCTTCCAGAAGCACTTGCTGCGGCGCGGGACCTCGTCGTACTCGGCGCTGGCAAAGCGGTAGCTGTACTGCTCGCGCAGCATGGTGACGGTCCAGTCGCGGCGGTGGAAGCGATTGCGCGTCGCATTCTCGCGGTCGCCCAGCAGCGCATCCAGCTCAAACTGCACAGCGCGAGGCAGCTTGCGGATGCGACTGTCGAGATCGCGCTCGTACGTCTGCGGACGGCCGCGGACGAGGCGCGCAGGCAGGCAGCGCTTGCTGGCGGCGTGGTAGCGCTGCATGGCCGCCAAGGTCATCTCGGACAGCTCGTGCTGGTCGTAGGGACGGGTGTTGCGCACGACATACGGATGCGACAGCGGGCGGCGCTTGGTGAAGAGGTTGAGGCCGCACACGCTGGTCTGCTCGACGCGTCCCGTGGTGCTGTCCATGTAGAGGATCCAGGCCTCGTAGACGGGCTGAGAGACGCCTTGCTCTTTGGAGACGCGGCTGCGGCCGGAGGAGGTGTGTTAACGACGACCAAGGACCCTGGGAGTACAGTACAGCACGCATGGCTCACGAACAAGCACTCACTAAGACGGCAGATCGTCGTCCATGCGACAAGTGTCGTACGAATCATAGGAGGCGATGCTGCGGGCATCGTCGTCGAAACTGGCGTCCACAGGCACCTCGAGGGTGTACGCATCAGAGCTGTAGCTGCTGACGGAGGCTCCGTCGTCCGCTGGCCGACGACCTTGCTCTCTTGGTCTGCAAGCCATTTCGGGGGTGCTGCTGCTGCTGCTGCTGCTTGAGCCAGTGTCGATATCAAGAAGAACGAGTGCAGGCCCAGCAGTGTCAACACCACGACACGTCTGGAGCGTAGAAAACAGGTCAGGTCCTCATCTGCACACCACGGGAGAACATGAGCAAAGGAGGGACACAAATAGCAACGTCCTGATCAGGCTTTTGAGGGAGGGGGAAAGCGGAGGAGCTACGCCTTGGCAACTGAGTGAATTGCGCGAGGCTCTGGGTCTGACATCGCCCCGTGGCGGCCGTCTGTCTTACATGCGACCTGCGCTTGGCTTTTGGTGCTCTCGTCTCACCAACCAGACGCAAGATACACACCATCTCACAGATCCCCAGGCCCCAAAGCGGGCATCCTCACTTGATCCTGGACGCAGATGGGGCCAGCCAATGATGGCGTTGGCTTCACCCAATGCAGCATCTGCCCTGCAACGAGACAGGCTGCCGAAGCTCCGGCCGCGTCGTACGTGCTCTAGCTTGGCCTGGCTTTGCTGCTACTACTGCTGCTGCCTGGGAACAGCCGTTTGGCGCTGGCGTTTCCCAGGCGAGCGACAATCCGGGGGATCAACAGGAGAGTGGGCGGGTCAGCTCATGCAGGCTGAGTGTATCCCATCCCACCATCCAAGCGCTCGACGGCCTCTGCACACCATAGGAACCCGCATTAGGCGGCAAACAGTGCACAGCCGCTAACCAGCCGGGCTATTGTATGCACTCCCCGGCAGTTGAAGAGCTCGTATTGGCTCAACACGGGGTCACAGACGGGCAGATGAGGCTGTGGCTGCCCGCCCGCTCTTATCGCATGCGCTGGACCCAGGATCGAGCGGTGGCACAGGGCCACAAAGTGCAATAGTGAGAAGAGAGAGACGGCGCAGGTGCTGCGATGGGATTGGACTCAAGAAAGAGGAGAGCCAGTGGGAAGCGGGAAAGACAAAGTACAAACAGCCTCAGTCTTGTGCACAAAGACCCCAGGGCGGTTCGACCACCAACCTGGCAGCGAGAACGATGACGGCCTGGATTCTGTTGCTGTTGCCGTTGCACAAGGTCCTCACAGCAGAACCCGGTGCAATGTCGCGAGACCAAACTTGCTACAAGTAGCACGGCTTTGGGTTCACTGCCGAGCAGCGCGGGGCGCGCAAATAGACTGCTCGAGCAGACTTCACAAGGCTGGACGTACAGCACCACAACTGGCAGCTTGTGCAAGCTGAGACTCACGGTAGCAGTTCTTATACTTGGCTGCCAGAGGGGCCATCGCAAAGCCGGACACGCCCCAGTTTGGCTCTGATGCAGGCTCTGTGGAGGCTATGGAGGCCCCCTGGAAGCCCGATATCATGCCACAGCCAGCCACTAATCCCACATACTGATCCAGTCGGACCGTGCCCGAACGAAGAGAGGCCCAAGGAAACGTCGTGGACTCTTGGCTTGGCGCATCAGTTGGCGCCATGTGGTCCAGCCAACGTGGGCGTCTTGCTGTATCGGCTGGTAGCATCGACATCTCACATTGGCCCAATACATGGTTCCTTCTTGTGGTGCTTGCTGTTGCAGTCCGCTTGGCAACTTTGTGCAAGTTCGGCCTGGATGAGGCGCAAAGGACGCAAAGCCAAGTGATGGATAGTCGAGTGCAACTTGATCAGGCACATAGAGGCTGCGAAGTCTGCCGAGCATCTATCCTATCGCTACTACCAGAGCTGCGTGTGCTGCGTGTCCCCAGTTACTGGATCCACTGCGGATACTAAACTTTGCAGCATCGTGAAAGTGGAAATATGCAGTATAGCATGGGATTCGCAGCTTTGGAGTTGTGGTGCAAGGCTGACAGCACCGGCTAGGTCGGATCACTGCACAAGGGTCTCGTTCACGACAGAAACTCCATTCCTAGGTCGCCTATATGCATTCGACTAGATCAATATCAAATATGCAATGTTGAAGATTTAAGCTGTAGTATGTAGGAAGGAATGTGCTACTTCAAAGCGCCATGGTTACCGTGGAACTGACCTCCGCAATCCATGGATGGTATACCAAATGCTATTAATCAGAATGTTAATTTTTCTGAAGAGTTCCAGATATGAGACAGAGATTATATTTGGGCTTTCTTTTATACATGTGTGTACCGACTAGCGAGAATCCTAGGACGAAACCAAGGCTCTGAGTGAGTCGAACCTCTTAATCAAAAGACAACGCAGACCACAGTCCACTTCTTTGTAACACACGGCTACTCGATCGAAAGAGCATGGCTATGGACCGATTCAGCCAGTCATAATTATCGTCGCTTGTTGTGGTCGGTATTCTCATGTTTGGTCACATGTCTTGGACGATTTCAACTCTTTCACTCGAGTCGATCCAGCAATGTACATGTACAATGAAGCGCAAACAACCAGGTTGATGCAATAAAGCAAAGAAAATCAAGTCAATACCCTGCCAGACTGCCTCTTTCTCCATTTCTTTCACAAATCTCCTCTCTCTCTAACGGCTTTGTATCCGCGGCCGTAGGTATGCTCTTCCTCCGCTCCCACATGGCTGATCGATCCCGGTAATTCAGACACAGGCCTGGCAATCTCGGCACTGTCCATTTCGGAAACAGGATTGAGAAACTGCTGGGTACGTCGTGTATCACGCTGCTGCGCTTGCATCACGTAAAGCCCGCCTAGACTTTCCGTCGAGGGCAGAGAAGGGGAGTAGTTGTGCAGTGGGCGATCAGTCACACTGGTGGATGCGGCCGATAAGTACGAGGGCGCCAAGGACGTGGCGCGCTGGTGCAGAGGTGGTGATGACACTGGGCCCCGGCCTGGCGTGCTGGGCAGACTGGCTATCTTGTCTTCGCCATAGGTATATCCTCCCGTATACGGGAATGGAGGACTAGGGAAGCCGGTTGAGTCTGAGAGTTGAACAGTCAGTGGCGAGTCTTGAAACCAACAAATCATCAACCATACCAGATGCAAGAGCAAGAAAGAAAAGGGGGAAAAAAAAAAGGGAGAAAGCGTCGATAGACTAGTTCTTACCTTGATATGGCGTTCCCATATCATACACAGTAGGCATTCTATTGGGACCCGCGGTGGCTTTCTGCTGTTCTTCAGCCTGCTTCTTCCTTTCTCGCCGCCTGTAGACGAGAAACAGTATCACACCAAGAGCCAATGCTCCCAATGCACTCCCAACCGCGATTCCCACCGTAGCCCTGGTCGACAGCATCACCATTTTATCTCCCTGGCCACTTGACGACGTCACAGTCATGAACGGAAGAGCATCCGTTACATTATCAGAAAGCCGGGCAGCAGTCAGAGTCCCATTGCGGCCGCCGCATCCTCCAGTCACACAAGGGTTCTCGCCCTCGCAGCAGCCAAGAAAGGGCGGAGTCGTATCCGCGCAGGTATACCAGAGCGGAAGAGAGGACGATGAGGACGACGACGATGACGAAGCGACGCAGGCTTGGGCCGGTATGCTCTCGTAGTCATCCGAGGTGTAGCTTGTGTTGCGGAGGGAAGCCTGTGGACATGAGCCTGTGCCTGCTGCGCACGGGTCGACGGCGCAACAGCCGAGGAACTGCGTCGTGTTGCCCTGGCAGACGTAAAAGTGTCCGCCGTCGGGACAGGTGAGGCCCAGACTTGAAACGGACATGCTGAGTGGATGAGACGGGTGCCAGAAGCAGTTCTGGACAAGATATAATTCGGAAGCCTTCTGTGAGTCAACTTGGACTGCAGCCAGATCAGGACCCAGGGCGTTGACGTTTGGATTTAGACCGCAGACCTCAGACTGTGCTTCTGTATTTTGTGATCATACCGTAGAGTGGAAGGCTGACAGGAATAATACAATAGCTCACTGTGTCAGGAACAACAGAATCGAAAGATGACTGGTGAGCAAGGAGAGAAAAAGAAAGAAAAAAGGGTCGAGAACTGGAGTACTGGAGTGTCTCATCTTGTCAATTGTCAAGAGTCAAGACCCAACACTGTCTTGAAGAAGCCCAGCACAGTAGCAGCCACGGCTGAACGTCGAAGCGTGCGATAACCTACCCCGGTGACAGGTTTCATTGCTTCATGCAGGTTGGTGATTGTTGTTGGGCTGCGCCTTGACAAAACCGTCTATCACAACTCGAGCAACAGACGTTGTCTGATATAAAACGACCAATCAGAGCCCGCGCCTTTCAGTCGGGTCACGGTGTGATACCCGAATCACAACGCAGGTTATTCCCAGACGCGAGATGAGCTTTCTTGCAATTTGCAGCTCAAATACGACGTGTAGAAGGTTTGATCAGCTTTCTTCCTTCGGGTTCTGGCTCTTGGTAGCTTCGTGGTATAGTATGGAAGCTCAAGGCTTTGGGATGACTAGACTTTCTACCTCAGCCTGATACACAGCCTTAGATATCCCAGAGAAACAGCCTACCTTGTTAGGAGGCATGTAACATTTGAGAATTGAACGAATGCTCCTAAGCACGACCGATTTCCATCAATACTACCCGTCCTTTTCCATATCCGTTCTCATGGAATGCTTGCCTTGCTGCTGATGATTGCCATGGTGGACATCAGTCCAGGACTACAAAGCAAGACGTCGATGAACGTACGAGACGTATCCTCCTGCACTAGCACTTACACCAACAAAATTTTGCGATCCACAGACCCCGTATGCGCCTACATACTTGCCCGTGTAGTCGTGTAGTGGTTCAAGATCAGGGCTCCAGAGCAATACAGTCTTCGTCCTGAGAGCTTTCACGTGTCTACGTCCAGCTCCAGGTGGCCAACCCACTCGTAGTAGTCAAAGTCCCGACAACCTCAATCTCCAGAGTGAATACTCCAAGCCTCAATGGAAGAAAGGGGAATGTTGCAAAAAGAGTTACTGGGAATTTATAGTCAACTACTTCTATCAATCCTGGTCTTCCAGTATAGTCTTGGTCTCCTCTTGTAGCGTTCGCCCTCTCTTCTCTTCTATACTTTCTATCAAGTTCTACACCGCAGCACCGGCCCTCTAGCCTTTCCGCTGACACCGCGATTTTTTATATTTTATTGATTTGGTGCAAGCACTACTTCTAGGCGTATACACCAGTACTCCGTCTTCTGGAATCAATAAGTAGCATCTATATAGGCGAGACTCCCCGAATACAATCTAAACCGAGGCCAGCAATGGCTGTCGTTCATGGTCGACGCTTGCAAGCGGCCTGCGAACCTCCCGGAATCTAATTGCGAAGAAGAAAGAAAAAAACAAAGTGTTAGCAAAGCTGTGTATGAACATGGAAAAGGAGGAAGAGGTATGTTGTACGGACCTAGTGTAACCCACAAAAGAACCTAGCCAGAACGAACCCAGATATGTCAGGGTCCATTCCAGAAAGCCAGACGGTCGATACTGGCCAGCATACAGCAAGGCCACAAAGGCAATGCCTAGGGCAGTTTGGCACACAACCAGGAAGTTGTTGAAGAGACACCTGGTAAGATCATTGATATCAGCTCATGTACACACGTGCTTCTTCAGGAGCAGCCTTTATTGTGGCTTGAGTCCTGGTAGACAACACTGACCACTTCCTCAAGCCAGGGAAATTGGCTGGGCCCCAAGCCTGATCCTGCCAGACCACAGCCGTCAGGATGGCACTGGATCCCAGTCCACCAAAGGTGCCCATCAGTAGATAGCGATGTTCGACGTGGTTCTGAAACGTATCAAAGACACTCAGCAGAACCAAACAAGCCGCAGCCACCAGGCCCGCAAACAGCGCCCAGAAGCTCGTGACCTGCCTCCAGTGCGCATCGTCCGTGAGGGCGTAGAACTTGTCCGAGTAGCGCACGTGATGGACGGCAAAGACGGTGCCCGCAAACGCAACGCCCGTGATTGCACAGCCGACGATGAAGACGGGCTGGAAGGTGAAAGCGGCAATATCGCTGATGAATGGCACTTCGGGGTTGACCTGGCCGGGATAGCGAGGCTGGCCGATGGCGAGCCAGCGAATGAGCAGGATGGAAAGGGTAGAGAACCATGCCAGGCCGGCTACCAAAGGGAAAAGCCACAGCCTGTGCGAGTACCGCACGTCTTTGCCAAAGATCCTGAGCCAGATGCCCGCCATGATCCTGTCACCAGATTGTGACTGGGCCTCAAGACTACTGGGGTGGCCGCCAGAGTAGCGATTGAGTCTGACCAAAGAAAGCCGTCTTGTTGGCACGAGCATCGACCCAAGCAAAGTCTTGAGAAGCAGCCTGTTGATATTGGAAATCTGGGAATGGCTTCAGGAATTCCATGCAGTATGACATATTGCACCACTGACGTCACGCAAAAGCGACAATAGCGTGGAGCCATGCAACTGTCCATCAATATCACGTTTCATCACGTCTGCGTATCGCGACAGGCCAAGCAGCGCAGGTAGGCACTTTGCTTGGGACGCGGCACAATCCATGATTGTGGCCTTTGCGGGCTTTGGATGCTTGTCTCGCAGTCGAATCTCCAAAAGACCCGAGCAAGAATAAGACGTGCATGTCTACGGAACGGCGAAGGTGTCTGGCCGCAGCACAGTCCTGTCTGGCGTTCCCCTGACTTGTTCCAGTTCCGGGCTGGCGAGCCAAACCTGGTTGGTTCTTTTCGTCCCTTGCCAATATCAGCCTGCCGCTATCCTTTGCAAGTCAGACATGCAGGTGTCGCGTGTCGACTTGGTCCTTCAAACGGCCGACAGCTTTCCCATATCTCTCAGGGGCAGGAGGACAATCGATGCGGTGAGTCCCTTTGCTAACCCCCTACCGACTTGGACGCCCAGCGGGGACTGTGCAAGGCCAAAGCGACCAACCACGTCGGTGCTGCCGTGGCGGTGATGTGTCGCTGTAGGGCTCCACCAGCCTTGGTCCTCGCCAATAAGCACTGAAAATGCTGGAGTTCCCCCCTGCGCAGCCGGCATGGATGAGTTCCTCGCGCTCCATGCGTCTCCTCGTGCTGGCAGCCCTGGACGAACACCTCACGCGGGAGTGCTCCCCGCGAAAGAGGTCCTTGCTTCATGCAAGGCCAGAGAATCTGACTGATGGCTGGAATGGTTGAACAAGACTCACGAGGGAAGCGAGCGGGTGGACTCGAGGAGGCCCATGGAGCCCGTCTGACTGGATGTATTTCTACGACCATCGCCCGCGAGATTCCCCAGCATGAACCACGAGTGACTTTTTTTGTTGTTTTTTTGGATCTGAGATGCTCATTCTCTGTCTGTCCATGCCCATCATCGCAAGTTATCCAGAGTCAGGGATCAGTTGCTTGACTCATCGTTGTTAGCCTGTACACTTACACGCCTCACTCATTCACTCACTCACTTCCTACACAAAGAGTATCCACCACTGGCTGGTGCAACTCTTTCTGCACACTGGTCCAAGGTGCCGCCCTTTCAGCTCTGGGTTTCCGCTCGCTAGCTCAGTTTGGATCATGCCCAGAGACGTGGTCAAGAAAACGTCCAAGACAAGTGTTGCCAAGGACCGCGACAACGACAAGGCTCGAAACCAGCACGAGTGCGACCAAGTGTACGGCTCCATCAAGCGGTGGAAGGCCCACGATGGCGCCGTTCTGCTGCCCATAGTGCGCAGCAGCGCCGTGACAGATCTCAGGGAGCGGCTCAAGCCCAGGTGGTGGAAGATGAAGAAGTCGTGTAAGTGGATGTCTTGCACCGTGCAGTGAGCCGAGGTCGCTAAGAGAAGCGCACAGCCAAGTCGACAATCTGCATCACGACACCCAAGACGCTCCAGGAGGAGATCGACAACGCTGCCGCGGATGGCAAGGTCAATGAGCTGTTTCTGCTCGTCAGCCGCCAAGTCGACCTGCCACGGCTCCAGTTCGATGTGCCTGCCAGCATCGACAATCTGTACATCATCCGGTGCGGGCACCAGACACGCAGCAGTGCTAGCGACGCTGCCTCGACCACCTCGTCGTCGTCGTCGTCATCATCATCATCCTCCTCTCCGGACTCGAAGAGCATCACCAGCAGCGGCAGCAGTGTCGAGCTACGCGCCATCGCCCACGACCGACTGATTCTCAACGGCACCTCGACCTTTTGCGGCGTGCGCCTCGACGAATGGCAGTCCAAGCGGTTTGGCGAGCACAACCTGATCCTCGGCCCCGGCGTCGTCATTGAGCTCATGATGGGCATTCCGTGGACCGCTCGCGACGCCCTCGGCACCATCTCCAAGCAGCAGCGCGAAGAAGTGTGCAAGCACTTTCGCGAAATGTGCGAAACCAAGTACCAGGACTCGCCGCAGTGGCAGCAGTGGAAGGGCCCCGTCAACAAGCTGCTCGATGTGGCAGCCGGGTCCGCGAGCCTCACGCAGGTGGTCGACTGCTACGCCAACGGCATCGTGGTGCAGGCCGCTGCGAAGCTCACGCAGTTTGGCGTCGAGGGTCTGCTCAAGGTCAGCGCGGGCCTGCTGTGCGTTTCCGGACCGGGCAAGGTGGTGCTGGCTGGAGTGGGTGTTGCGGCTGCCGTGTACTTTGTCCCCTGGGATACAGTCTGGGGCTGGTTCCGCACAGCATTTGGCTCGTTGTTGAGCTGGTTGATGCGGGCGTGGGAGAACTTCAAAAGCTGGGCTCGGTCATCGATCACGGGCCAGCCGATGGCTGGCGTCAAGGGCAAGCCGGGTGTTGAGCTGACCATTCGAAGGGTTGTGACAGCGACCTGACCTATTCTTTCTTCTTTTTTGCTTTCTTTTTTTCTTCCTCTCATTTACTCGAGTCTGCTTACACAAGGCGGCTTGAATTGATCTTTGATACCCTCATTTAGCAGTGACATTAGTGCAAATGCTTGCATTCAGAATGGAAAATGCCAACATGGCTATGCCATTGGTATATACATGAACACGACAGAGACAAATGACTATATTCCATATATATGCATAGTACTATTGCACTTATTCTTCGCAAGTTGATCTTGGTCTCGAGAGTTCCTCTAGTGAACGCAGTGCTTGGTGGGACTCGTGGAAGAAACAACAATTTTAGTTGAACATTGTGGACTTTCGAGACTCGAGCAATCCAGCCAACTTTATATCAGAATCACAGACACTCACGTAGCACATCAGGCCATGTGAGTGACCTACTACATGAACACAAATCACCAGGCTGACGAAACCACCGTCTCGTCCCGGTAAAGGCACTCGGTACCGGACAGTCATCGTTACCCCGGAGAACACCACCTCAACAGACCGTACCCATCGACCAAAGTTCGGCAGACTGGTCACGAAGCCCCGCGCCGACGGGATTTTAAAGTTGGTTGACAAGATCGCTCGCTTATTGACGCCTGTTGACACGCCAGCCCTACCACACATCCCAGTAGCGAGATCGAACAATCAACTCGGGGTCTCCGGACACGAACCCGCACTTCCTTCTTTACTACACCATGTGCAGCCCAGCTGTATTTCGATGCCACAAACGTCTCCCGTCAAAGTACATTTGTACGTGGACGGCACTCGGGAGGGTGCGTATCCGGCGGCCACTCGAGGAACACAAAGTGGTCCCGCCGATATGTCCGACCGACCGAGAGACTCCGTGGATTGCCGCCCGCTGGGCCACTGCGTTAGATTGGGATGCGTAGACGCACACGAATGATGCCGAGGAGTTTACTGGACGTCGTACGCGTCATGTGCCGAGATACAGCAGCCATATGCAGCAGCACCAGCACCAGCAGTCGATCAGATGACAAGACAAGTCATGATATAAAGACGAGAGCACAGCGTGCGGCAACAGTCACGATAGCCACACACCCAAGTATGCATGAATCGGCGATCGCACCAGACATGTAGCAGTCAGTGTACCGGCCATCAATTCTCAGAGACTGATACATATATATTTGAAGAAGCCGTTGGCCAAGAGCATATATACAGACGAGATCTGGTGGTGCCCAATTGGCGAACTTCAAATCGTACTACAGGATCGAATGCGACAACCATCATCAACGAACAAAGGATACCGATGCACGAATCCCATTCGACTTGCACGAGACGACCTCCCGACTGACGAGAGTGTGTATTCTTTGTATCTATTAAATCCAGTAGTGCCACGGGCGACGTACATAGCTACGTACGCGCATGTCTACCCAATGCCAACGCCTCATTCCTCCTCATCGATCCGCCTGCACGCCGGCGCGCTCCACAAGACGCCATACAACCGCCAACCCAAGCACCTTGGTGTGGTGGATCGCGAAAAGTACAAACAAGGATTCCCAGGCCATCTTGAATAATGCTCCTTTCCCCCTCCAATCATGAAGGTACTATTACCTCCCAGCATCCATGGACTCTCTCCTGATCAGTAGCAACAGACTTGAGAGACCAGCCGTGAATAGAAACAATAGCAATGATGATAGAAGCAGCACAAGCCAGCCCGTTCAATATCCCAACCCCTTGACTTTGCCACCTGCAGTGCCAGTATAGCAACACTAGACTCATTCGATCTACTAGTAACAAGAAGCCAAGACGGCCAAGCTTCTCCAGGGGGAGAGGGTTCCCTCCTTTGCGCTTCTTTCCCACCCGAACAAATGTCAAATGTCGTCAAGTGTCGTCAAGTGTCACGTTTGTCCAGTTTCATCAGCGCCATACTGCCATGTTCATGGTCTGTACATATGGCCCATACCACACTATGCCACCATTTTGCATTTTGTCTGGACATATCGCTGTACTATAGTACTACGACAAGAAACTTACAGTAGGAAATAGACATGTGCTTCTGTACGCGTGGCAACTGGCGCAACTCGGTTCCGCTCCGCCCCTTTTTTTTCCCCTTCCACATCCCTCTCTCCATCTTGACCCTTTTTTTTTTTCTCCCCCTTCCCTTCGATGGCTGCCGTGTCCACGAGTTGATCTGCTTCGTCAGTTTACTTTCCTGGGGGCTCGCCTCCTCTGCCGTAATCATACTGTACTTTACTGTATAGTGCGGACAACAAATGAGGGACCCTTTTTTTATTTTGCTTGTTTGTTTTGTTTTATTTTAGTACATAGCACTTGGCAACTCCATCAGAGCACCAAGGAAATACAGACATGTTTCTGTTTTACTTTCACAACGGCCACTTGCTGGCCGTACCACCTCTCCATAACCTCTCCCAGCGCAAACAGCCCTGACTCGTCTGTTCTTTACTGTGTGCTTGTTAGAAGAAAACAAAGAGAAACACCACAGAAAAGGCCCTCTCACCAAACAATATCACTAGGCTTGAATTGAAGTAAGAATACAATCCAGCAAAAGAGGGTGGACCAGGAGAAAACCCGCCAACGACGACGACCGCGATGGTTCGTTCCACCAGCGCAGTGACAGCAGCAGCAGCCGCCGCAGCAGTCACCGCCGTCTTCTCTCTCCCCTTGGCTGCCGCCAGCACCCAACCCGGCCTGACCGAGTTTCTTTCAACAGACTACGACACCTACAACGCAGGCAGGCTAGGCCACCGCCCGTATCACAGCTTCTACTCAAGCCCGGAGCACCCACCCGTACTCCAGGTGAACCAATGGAACAAAACTCTCCTGTCGACGGCAGGCTCTCACATCTTTCTGCGCAACGACGGGCAGAATGACTCGGCGCTGTCGTCGCCGCACATAATCGACGCAAGCGACCTGACGACGGTGTACATGAATCGCAGCTTCGAGAATGTCTTTGGCACAACCGTGCAAGAAGACAGGGGGAAGAAGTACCTGACATTTTGGGAAGGCCGCCGCAAGGACGGCGTCAGCGATGGATACGGGCTGGCGTATGATGAGAATTACCGGCTCGTGTACAACATCACGACGGTCGGGCTGCCGGTTCACGGAGATCTGCACGAGTTTGCGTTTACGGGCCATGGCACGGCGCTGTTGCTGGGCGTGGACCACCGACAGGTTGACACGTCGTCGTGGAAAGGGTGGCGGTATGCCAAGGACTTTTGGATCTTGGACCAGGTGTTCCAAGAGGTCGATCTCGACACGAATGAATTGTTGTTCAGTTGGCGGTTGACGGATCATATCGAGCCTACTAGCTCGCACGAGAAGGTCTATTATGACTGGGACTTGTACCACATGAACAGCATCCAAAAGGTACGTTCTCCAATTGCCGCACGAGTCTCAGACAAGGCCCTTCGCCGATTTCGTCTTTGAGGGACGTGATCTGATCGGAGCGCGGGTAAGGCTGACTGAGTGAGCAGACACAAGAAGGCAACTACTTGATCTCGATTCGGCACACTTGGTCGATTCACCTCATCAACGGAAAGACGGGCGACATCATCTGGTCGCTAGGTGGCAAGCACAACAGCTTCAAGGAGTTGCCCCCGCCCGATGGCTACGAGCCAGGCGCTCCCTTACTCAAGATGCGCTGGCAGCACCACGCTCGCTGGCTGCCCGGCACCAACGAGACAGAGATGACCCTGTTCGACAACCACGGCAAGGAGACTGCTCACGGCAGATGCCGCATGGGACAATGCTCGCGCGCGCTCCACATCCGCATCGACGACACTGTTTCACCGCCGACGGTCCAGATCTTGCGAGAGTACCTCCACCCTGCGCAGCTCGAGGCACAAAGCCAAGGCAGCGTACAGCCTCTCGAGGTCTCTCCCCATGGGCACTTTGACAGGCTGTTTGTGGGCTGGGGCCGCTGCCCTACGTTTACGGAACACGATGCCGTCACGGGTGAGACGCTTCTGAACGTGCAAATCTCGCCGTGGCACAGCTCCCAGGTGCCAGATGCGTTGGACAACTACCGGGCCTTCAAGCACGACTGGGTGGGCAAGCCATATTGGCCTCCTGCAATCGCACTGGTGGATGCTGGCCGTGGCAAGTTGGACGTGCACGTCAGCTGGAACGGGGCGACGGAGGTGAGACAGTGGGTTGTCAAGGCCCTCGTAGCGCAGACCCAGTCTACCAAGGCTGCAACGGCGACCGGCAAAGCGCCTCGAACAGACAACAAGAGCGTGCAAATCCTGGCCAGGTCTCCTAGAACAGGCTTCGAGACAGCGTTGCGGGTGAACAAGGCCGGCATACGCCATCTGTGGGCGGAGCCACTGGACGAGGACGGCAAAGTGCTGGGCACGACACAGGTTGTCGATTTCATGAGCGGCAACTTGACCATTGTGGCATACGAGGGTGACGATGACGATGAGCCCATGTTTTCGTCGTCGTCGGCTGCTGGAGCGGCGCTGCTGGGCGGAGCCGTCATTGGACTGGTGCTGGTCGCGGTGGCCGTCAGACTCCTGTGGCAGCGCGCCAGAGAGTACGATCTCCTGGGCAAGGACGAGGACGACTTTGACGATGAGTGTGGCTCTGACCTGGATATCCAGTCAGTGTTGGAGCTGGATTTTGTCAACGAGGGCGAGGGCGCGTCTGAGCCATGGCAGGAGTTTTCAAGAAGGCTGGCGCTCCGATAGTGACTGTTTCAAGCGAGCCGAATAGATATATGTTTATTTTTCCGTGTTTCTTTGGCATTGATGTCGATATATTGACGTTCTTGAGAATGAAGACTGGTTCCAGGTCGTGATGGCATCGTTCCTTTGACAACGCTCATAGTCAGGTTTCCATCCCATATCACACACACATGGAAGTGTGATGAATGGCTCGGTCTTGGTAAACAAGCTGTGAGTGCCAAATGAGTCAATCATTGTACATTGCTAGGGTGTGTGGTGTAAGAAGAGTTGTGTGAAGAGATTGACGCTCATGCCCAGTGTCAAGTCTTGGATCGTTGATGTTGTTGTCAAGTCTGAAGTCTGAAGCCTGAAGCCTGAAGCCAGGCCGCCCCGCCTGCAAGCTCAAGCCGCTAACACCACTGTACACAGACTGTCCTAAGACCCTAACCCTTCCCGTCTTCGAGGATGTACCTGCGTACCTGCAGGAAGGAACCCTCGACCTCCAGCCAGCCCAGCAAAAATCTTCCCTCACGGCCGGCAAAGAAATCGACAATCGCATCAATCTCGAAAAACCCGTCCCAACGACAAAAAAGACCAACAACCGCAAAGCCACTCCCACGACAACCACCACTGCGAACCCTCCTGCCAACCACCCTCTCAGCTCAAATATCACCCTCAACAAAATGCATTTGATGTGCAACGTCGACGCCGCTGGCAAGCGCGTGTACACCCTCAAGAAGGTTCTCGAGGGCAAGGTCACAAAGTCTGCCCACCCCGCGCGTTTCTCGCCTGACGACAAGTGGTCCAAGCACCGCGTCCTGCTGCGCAAGAGATTTAACACGCTGCCTACTGGCAAGGGTATGTCTTTATTTCCTGGGAGGGGTTTCTTTGGTGACGTTGCTGGACCTCGACCGCTAACGGTTTGTTGTGTGGTGACAGCGGACGCTTAAGCGGAGCAATCTCGATGGATAAGATGAAGGAGAATCAACTGGCAGCAATGACGAAGACGACGACGACGACGGCGGCCGCAGACAACAGCGAGACGACATTCTGCTGATGCCGTTGATCAAGTAGCCTTTGCCTCTCTACGTCAACTTGGCTTGGAACGACGACGGCGCCGTGGAACAGACGGCACAACAGCGCCATACGAGCTGGATGCCTTGTTCCTTTCTCACCAAAACGAAAGTTGCCATCAGAAGGTTGTCAAGGACGAAAACATAGGAAAGGGAGGCTTTCTCAAGGTACAAGCACAACACCTCAATGTGCTGTATTGGCAACAGAAAAAAAGGGAAAAAAAAGCTGAGAAGGGCCAGGGAAGTTTACGGGATTTGCAGAGCGCAATCCATCGCATCAACACACTTTGAAGACTTTTCGGGGCAGCGGAGTTGATTGACATTGGACCGGCGTTGGTGGTTGGCTATAAAAAGTACTTAAAAAAAGGGACGATTCTACACCGAATGTCTTGTGGTCCTTTTACACGGACAAGATTCAAATATTACACATCTTTGCAAAACATGCGCTTGATTGAGTCTATGTCGACACCACGTCTATGAACCTTTCCTCCAGAAAGTGGCCCTGCGCAAACTACCATCAATCATCTCCTCTTTTTTGCGTTCACATTGCGCCCAGCGCCCACTCGTATCCGGCCATGGCCGCCTGTCCGCTCTCCACTGACAATGTTGGGGAGGTAGTCCTCGTCCATCAGATCCCTCTGCCGTGCGCGACGGTCCTCTTCGGCCTTGCGGGTATACTCCTTCTGATCCTCGGTCAGGATCAAGCCAGTGCCCCAGTTGTTCTTGCCTCCGCCTTGCACGTTGGCTTGTCTGCCGTTGGCAGTACCGTGCACGGGCTTGGGAATGCTGTAGACGTTGCCGCGCTTGTTGTATTGAAAGTTCTTTTTCAGGTGCAGGCGCATGTTGCCCGACGAGTCGGTCGAGCAACTGGTCCGCGTCAGGGTGGCCTGGCCACACTTGGGGCAGAACTGGCGGTCCATCTGCCTCGTCCAGTGGAAGCAGCCGTAGCAGCGCAGGACCCATGTCTTGAGCTGTTTGATGCGCGACATGTTTGAGGGCGAGACGAGGCTGCAAGTAGGTTTTACAACAGATTAGCCAAAACGTGACGAGAGAGTACGAGGTTCGGAAGGCGATCGTGCATCACCCGGCTTGGCTGCGCAGGTGTGATTGAGTTCTGCAGCATTGGACTTACTTGAGGTTCATCCGCAGCGCCACATTCTGCATGGCAAAGTCAGAGGTCAGCAGCGCGGCTTGGAGGGTGCCTTGTATCGCCTCGGATGGTGCCGCCGCTGCCGCCGAGTCCTTGGCTTGGTGCTTCTTGAGGTTGGACGGTGTGATCCAGCCGTCCTCGTCATCCTCGTCGTCTTCGGCTTCGATGGTTTCGACTTCTTGTGCTTGCTCAACGGCTTCCGCTGGGTGTACTGTTGCTGCCGAGGACTGCGCTGGCGCCTGCTCCAGGCTTAGCTCTCCGAGTTTCGTTTCCACGGGGTCTTCTGGAACATCAGCCACCGGTGCGGGTTCGCTCGATGTCTCTTGGCTGGTGGGATCTGCTGTTGACTCCTCTTGTGGCGCTCCATCCGAGGAAGGGTCTGCAACGTTCTCAGCGGCCTGGGCTTGCTCGTCCAGCGCACTCTTCTTGGTGTCGTTCTCTGCCTCGTTCTTGTCCTTCTCCGCGCCAGGAGGCTTGCCATTCAGGTGCTTCTGTCCGGGCGTCTTCTTTATTCTCCAGTCTCCATGGTTGCGCTCAATTTCCAACTCGTATGACAAAGCCAAGAGATGTATATCCGGCTTGCTCAGAACCTCGAGGTCGCCGGTCCGTCTGGCAAAGTCGGTGATGAACTTGATGGATTCAGGTCGCGGACTGCGGAGCTTGAGGAATGGTATCAGGGTTGTTTGGACTCTGGAGCGTGTGGCCTCATCCTACACGGCGCAAAGCAGTACAAGCACAAGGTTAGCGATGATTCGCATGGATGTCGCCTCTGCTGCTGTGATCAGGTAGAGGAAGCTTGCCTTGATTTCGGTGATGACAGAGGGAATGGTGTAGATCTGTTCTGCTTGGGCAATCAGGGTCGAGAGCGCCGGCTCGTTTTTGATCAGGGGACCAGTGTCGACGATGAGGCTGTGAATGCGCTTCTGCTGGGTTGTGTCGGCAGCCTGGGCCAACGAGGGGCTGCTTTGGGAAGCCATCGAGGGTGGAAGCGGGTCGCAGGGGTTGCAAGGGTCGCAGACGGGATCCCAAGACCTATGAGCTATTCTCGGTGGTTCAAAGGTATGATGTATGGCGAGGATGGTGTAGATATCAGCGGATTGACGACGGTTGCTGGTGGTGGGTTTTGAGCGTTTGGTAGGCGGCCTTGCGCAGCAGAAAGTCGACCTGCGCCCGCATCTCAAAAAAAAGTTCTTATCGTTATCGGCACCTGGATACATACACCAGCAGCTGAGGTACACAAGTACCTGGAACAGGCCCGTCCAGGCTATCCGACGTCCTGGTCCGGGTGCTTTGGTGCCCTGAAACCTTCCCCAGATCGGCCACTGGCACCGCCTAGGAGTCACTGCTCTAGCGCTGACCGTCAACGACGGGATCTGCAGTTACTCCAGACTTCAGATGGCAGCTGGGCATTCAACCTCAACGTCGTCAACTGCTTCCAACTCACCTCACGATGCGACGTGTCGACCACGTCTACAACATGCCTTCCAGGTGACCTGTTTTGCTGTTTCCTCGCAAGTGATGCCATCTTTGGGTCTCACAACAGCGATTGCGTTGATTTCTTCCTACCACTCCTTGGTTGACCGCAGACGGCTTTGCACTTGGGATTGGACAAATCCTTTGGACAGAACGCACCATGTCGTGGGCTTGCCTCGGTTCTGACCTCTTCGCCACGCACTTGCAATTGGGTTCTCAGGAAATCGGCAAAGTCGGCAAGTCGAGCGGCTACACGTGCCTGGCAGCTCAAGTTGAGGCCTGCAGCTTGTCCAGATGTCTCCCTCCCCCGCGGACCGTTCGCTGCGTTCTCCGGCCGCGCGTTCATTTGCCTGATTTACGATTTGCTCCGTTTGTCGTGGGATTTGTTGTCGATGGTGACATTCATCCTTTCAGCCAGGACTGTTGAAAGCTCCTAGCTGTTTCTGCAACGTCTCGGCCACAAGAGGACAGGTCTGCGTGTGCTGTCGAGCGGCAAGTCACGATCCGCACGCGCTTTGGCCTTGGGAATGCACGGATTATGAAAGTGTAAGACAGACAAGTGCTCAGAGTCGAGTCGACCTCCAATCTCTAGCTGGACGCCATGATTCCGGTTCAAAGTTGTGCTTTCTGAGCATGCAAGAAACCAAGATCCAGTGGTCTTCGTGCTGTCTCGATACCGGCTTGAACCTGTCATCAAGGACTTCCACGTGGCTGTTGTGTATGCTGGCTGAGCCCGCTACAGACGCAAAAAGTGCCACTGCTACTGTGGGATCCAAGTGGCGAGAGGCCTCATGGATACGGCATCATCGAGATCAAGTAGTCCAAGTGCTACCTCGCACCACCATCAACGGCATTTGAGGTCCCAGTGGTGCACTCAAACCTTGGAAAGATTGCATACTTCCTTGGCTGAAGTTGCGGCCTCGCAATGGTTCAAGCAAGCTTCGTTTGCCACGTTATCAAATCAAGGTTGCTACTTCGTATGCTTCGCTCAGCAGTCGTCTATCTTGTCTTTGGTTCAAAGGGTCTCAAGGCTGGCTACCGAGAACACACGGAACGTTGAACTTTTGCAGGCAGAAGTCTAGCCAGCAAGTCACGCCATGCCTTGACAGTCCGACAGACGACTGTCTCCCGGAGATTGAGCCATTCCTGTGAGCACGGGACGCTTGCCGTGTCTAAGACTGACGCGATGGTCCTTTTTCTCGTTGATGTTGTTACAGACAACCATTCTTCGCGTTGTCGACGAGCCTGCATCGGCCGACCATGGCGGTCGTGGCGTGGACTGCATGCCGGCGATGCTTGTGGCGCCAGTATCGTGTTTCCTGCTTCCGCTTTCACAGCATGGCAGCATTACAACATCACAGCACTGCATTTCCACTACTTCGCGAAACAGTATGGTTGAAACGTTCTATTGCCTAGAACCATTCCCCTTTCCGCCTCCCGTCATATGCTCGTTCGTCTGCACCAGCCGGCCTGATTCGTCTGTATCGCGTCTTGGCTCATTGCCACCAGCGGTTGGAATAGTCTCCGCTGTCAAACACAAAGTGCCCAAAGAGATACTTGCAGTTGGCGAGACCATGGCGCCAAGACATGGTTAGAGGACGGCTTGTACCGAATATAGCACCTTTAGCATCTTCTTTTCGTCTCTTGTGTAACAGCCTCACCGATCCGATTTGGTAATTCTTTGCGCAGATATTTTCCGTCTGTCCGTGGGTTGGAGAGGGGGGTTACACCAGCTCCAGTCTGTTCTACGGCATACACGAATACTGTGCTTGATATTGTGCTAGACGACCACTCATTCAGCACATGGCTCGCTCGCATCACAAGTGCTATCGTCTAGCCAACTCAAGAAGGATCACACGTTATTGGACCGTGACTGTCATGCCTTGCACATAAAAGACCTGGCAACGAAACTCCAAAGCGTACGTGGATATTCTGTTTACCAGACACAAAAATACAAGGCTTTCCTTTCGTTACATGTTTCGTTGTGAATATTTCCTCAAAACAAGGACTCACGTCGACAGAGCCCAGCCCAGCAGACTCCTGGTACAAGACAAACATGACTGACGCACAATCGACAGTTCTCGAAAGCATTTTGGCGCGGCTCGGTTCCGCTCACACATCATCTCAAGATTCATTGGATGCGCTAAGATGTTTGTCAGTGTTACTGCGGCAGACGACAGACTCATCACTGGTGCTCCCGTCGATACAATGCCTTGCACATATCCGTCGGTCGCTGCGCCGAAACAGCGCGTCAAATCAAACAATAGATTCTCTGAAATTGCTTCAAGACTGCACAGATCGCATCAAGACAAGATATCAATCTCTTGTTGACTTCATACCGGATACGGCTGGGGCGGCACTCTTCTCGACGGATACACAGAGATATATAAGCCACCGAAAACTGCGTCAATTCGTCCATGGCTTCTCTCTTCCCATTGGCCTGCAAATTTCCAGCAAGCCAGTAGTAGCCATTGCCCTACCCAACAGTGCGCTATTGGCTGCAGTATGCATTGCAGTTGTTACTCACTATACGGCTGCGCCTATCAACCCAGCTGCGGGCGCAGAACAATTTCAAGCAGATGTACGCCAAGCAGGGACAACATGCATTCTCACAGACGCGGAGTCATACTCCAAGCTTGGATTGGACAGTGGCTGGGTTCGAGATGAAGGTATCGCGGTCTTTTTGGTGGACATGTCTTCAAACATGAACATCACAATGTCAACATGCGCTGGAATCGCAATATCTGCCAAGGAATCTGCACCGGTGAATTCGCCAGACGATACTGCCTTGGTGTTGTTTACCAGTGGCACGTCAGGAAAAAAGAAGCTGGTGCCCATCACGACCCATGCGATCGTTGCAGGCGTGGCATTTGTCATCAAGAGCTGGGCCTTGAGCCCTGATGATGTTTGTTTGAATATGATGCCTCTTTACCATGTGTGAGTCTGCATACATGATCAGCGCTGTTTTGTCTGCGGAACGGTGACTAACTCTCGTCCATAGTGGCGGCCTCATTCGAAATATTTTTGCGCCCATATTCGCCGGCGGGTCGACCGTCTGTTGCTCCGCTTTCGATCCAAACACCTTTTGGGACTTGGTGGAGACGACACTGCCAACATGGTACTACGCATCGCCGTCCATGCATTCACTGATTTTGGCCGAGTCTGCCACAAGGCAGAAGGCTCTGCTCAGGAGCAGGATCCGACTGGTCTGTAATGCTGCTGGCAATCTGATGCCCTCTCTGGCCATTCAGCTCCGCGACACTTTCGACAGTGTTGTACTGCCAAGCTACGGAATGACAGAGTGCATGCCAATATCCACGCCACCGGTACATTACAGACTAGACCGGCCTGGAACTTCAGGGACCAGCATTGGTCCTGACCTAGCGATTCTCAATGGCAATTTTGAGGTTATGGCGCCGCACACAACCGGCCGCATCTGTGTACGTGGTGAACCGCTTTTCCCAGGCTATCTGCAGCCAGACGGGACCCTGGATCGATCAGCGATCAGTGAGGAGGGCTGGTTCGACACAGGAGACCTTGGCTACCTGGACCAAGACGGCTACCTATACATAACGGGCCGCAGCAAAGAAGTCATCAACCGCGGCGGCGAGCTCATTTCCCCCTGCGAGGTCGAAGATGCCATCATGGCTGCTACACTGAAGCCAGAATCGCCCCTCTTTGCCCGCGTCACACAGGTCTTGGCTTTTTCGGTACCACACGATATCCTGCAGGAGGTTGTCGGTGTAGTTCTCGTCACATCTGCAAGCCTTCCACGGCCTGACCTACGTCTGCTTCACCGATCTCTAAGGGATTCTCTGCAACAGGTCAAGTGGCCCACGCTCGTTGTGTACATGGACGATCTGCCAAAGAGGAACAACAAGGTGTTGCGCATCAAAGTGGCCGAGCGTCTGTCTCTGCCTCAGGTCACTGAGGATACGCCATACATCCTGCGACACTGGGAAGCGCGGTGTCCCGCTGCAGATACGGACCTGTCTGTTTCCATTAGATGCGACTCCTGTACTGTCAGCGTAATCGCTGTCGAGAAGGAATTGACAAGCCTCGTGCCCAGTGATGTCTCTTTCCACGTCCAATGGCTGTCGAACAATCACAACATGCGCGTATTCTTGGCGCCAGAAACGCTCACTGTGCCCCTCATGGACGAGAAACTTCCTCGATGGATCGAATCACAGCTACGGACGGTCCTACCAGGTTACATGATGCCAAGTTCATTCCAGGCACTCCGCATGCCGTTTCCGCTTGACGCCGACGGTGAAGTGGACGGGATTGCTCTGGCAAAATCCCTCGCAGCAGCAGAAGACTCCTTGTCATTGGTGGACGATGAGTGGTCTTGGGAAAGCAGACTCGCCACCATATTCGCTCGCATACTCCACCTGGACGCAGCAGATATACCTTCCGACGCCGACTTCTTTTCCATTGGCGGCGACTCGTTGAAGGCCGGACGGCTGTTGTCGATGCTCCGCGCCGACTTGGACGTTCACGTCCCTATCGCCATCATCTTCCAGCACGGGTCCGTAGTGGATTTGGCAGCCTACATCCGAGGACAAGAGCCATCAGACTCGGACAGCGCAGCGTCCACCAAACAAGAAGCACTAGAGCTCGGCGCTATCCACCCAGAATGCCACCAAACCTACTCGTCCAGGCGCTGGAACCTCATGTTTCTCCAGCTTCTCCCCATGTGCGTCTTTTACCCAATGCGTCGCGCGTACCAGTGGACTATTTTCATGGTCTTTCTTGCCCATACACAAGCCTGGACAACAGCCGACTATGTTCCCGGCCGGCTCTTCAACCTCTGCATCGCCGTGCTCGTGTCGCGAATCATCACCCGCGCCGTGCTCCCCTGGGTCGGCATCGCGGCCAAATGGCTCCTCATCGGCCGGTACAGAGAAGGCCTGTATCCCATGTGGGGTCCCTACCACACCCGATGGTGGCTCGTCCAGAAGATTGTCGACATCTGCGGCCAAGGCCTCTTTTCACAGACAAACTACACGACGTGCCTCTACCTGCGCCTCATGGGCGCCCGTGTGGGCCGCAACGTCAGCGTGCGCGGTGTCTCGGTCGGCGAATGGGATCTCCTCGAGATTGGCGACGAGGCGGTGCTCGAGCGCTGCACGCTGCGGCCGTTTGCAGGCGAGAGAAACACGGCCATGTATCTGGGCAGGATCCGGATCGGGCGTCGTGCGACGGTGGGGATGGCGTCCATTGTGTCGCCCGGCACGACGGTGCCTGATGAGACGTGCCTGGGCGCCAACTCGTCGAGCTGGGAGGCGGGTGGTGCCGAGGAAGGGAATCGCGACGGCATGTTGTCGAGTATACCGAGCGGACACTGGGTGCTGGATTGGCTGGTGACCAAGCCGCTGGTGACGGTGTGCTGGATCGTTTCGCTGAGTGAGTTCTTGCTTGTCTATGCTTCCAACATTGTTGTGACTTTGATGTTTTGAGTTGCGTGCTTCTGCTTCCCGGCCAAGCGCTCTTTGATGGGCACCAAGAACGTGCTCCTCGCGCTGTGGTGGCATACACTCAATACCCGCGGCCCTATTCAGAAGCTGACTTGGCAACAGTTCCCTGGTCGCTGGGCTTGCTTGGACTGGTCATGACCGAGCCCATTGGCGACCAGGTCGTCATCTACACGATCTGTAAGTCCTCCTTTGCTCCATTGTCTCGCACGCCCCTTTCAGTCCCACCGCCGAACCACAAACTGACAACTGCCAAAGTGCAATGGTTCGCCGGCCCCCGTCGCATCGGCTACCACTACCTGGCCCTCGTGCTCCGCACCCTCACGGAGCCCTTCCTCCTCTTCGCCTGCACCGTCCTCTTCAAGCTCCTGCTCGACACCCTCTTTGGCATCCAGAAGCCAACGCCCGCCAAGGGCCGCGGACACGTGGAAAAGTGGCGCATGTCCTTCATGAAGACGCTCTTCTCCACCAAGCGGCTGCACGACATGACGGAGCTCATGGGCCAGCACTACGAGGGCACCTCGGCGGCGATCCGGCTGCTGGGCGGCCGGGTCGGCAAGCGCGTGTACTGGCCTGGCACGGGCCCTTCGATTGGCGACTACCATTTGCTTGATATCGGCGACGATGTCGTGTTTGGCTCGCGCGCGCACATTGTCACTTCCGACGGTCTTGGCTCCGAGGTTGTGCGCGTTGGCGACCGGGCCATGGTTGCTGATCGGGTCGTGCTCCTGCCGGGCGTCACGATCGGAAACGACGCGACGATGGGGTCTGGGGCGCTGACGAGGCGCAACAAGGGGTACGCCGAGGGAGGTGTGTACGTTGGGTCCAAGAACGGCGATGCTGTCTGCTTGCGCAAGCAAGCACCAGTCGAGACACGCCACAGGACAGTCGAGGGTCCAGACGCCGAGGACAAGCTGGGCATGATCCTCGAGGCTGTGCGTGAAAAGATCACGGGTTCGCCTGCGCAGCGGAGCACCAACGAGCCCACAACACACCACACCACCGTCGACGTGCAAGCCCACAGCACCACCGACGCCACAGCCACTGTCGCCGCCGCCAGTTCCCCTTTCGGCCGAGCCTTCTACCTCCACCAGGCGCCTTACCGCGTGCACACCCTGCCCACAATCATCGGCTACTCCACAGCCATCACCGTGCTCGTGTCCATCTTCTGGAACGTGCCGTCGCTCAGCGCGGTGCAGATCGTTGCCCTGCTCTTCCGCACCTACCACACCCACCTCGGCCACGGCGCCTGGTTCGACATCCCCGTCCTCTACGTGCTCTTCACCATCCTGATCGGCATGCTCAACAGCCTTGCCGCCGCGCTGGCCACGGCGCTCCTCATCGCCGCCAAATGGCTCCTCCTCGGCCGCCGCCAGCCCGGCGCCCACGACTGGGACGCCTCGCCCTACTGCCAGACCTGGCAGCTGTACCTCGCCCTGGAGCGCCTGCGCCGGCACTGCTTCCGCGGCCACGGCATCCTGGGCATGCTCACCGGCACGCACTGGCTGGTGCTGTACTTTCGCGCCCTGGGCGCGGACATTGGCGAGGACGTCGCGCTGTTCGCCAACGGCCGGCCGAGTCTGATGTTCACGGAGCCGGACCTAGTGCGCATCGGCGCGCGGACGGTGGTCGACGATGCGAGTGTCGTCGCGCACGTCAACACCCGCGGCCGGTTTGCGCTGAACAGATTGGAGATTGGCAAAGGGTGTGTGCTGCGCAGTGGCTCGAGGTTGCTGTCTGGCGCCGAGATGAGAGACGGGAGCGTGCTGCTGGAGCACACGCTCATCATGGGCGGCGACGTGGTAGGCCCAGGTGTCACGATGCAGGGCTGGCCTGCTGAGCGGTTCAGGGGCGCCAGAGTCGTCCTGCGCGCTGGTGAGGCAAGAGACAAGGTGCATAAAGGGAAGCGAAAGGAGGGAGACGACAACAAGGACTTGGAAAAGGACGAGAAGCCAAGCGGGAGAGGCGGCGCTTCGGGACGGAGTGCGGATAGTTGAGGTTGAAAGGACCTGCGTTTGCTTGCAAGCGAGGCACTTTGACTGTCCTGTGGGACGAGCAAGTCACTGCCACGGAGGAATCGAGACAGTTTTCTCGCGAGCAGTGTCTCTCGAATGCACTTTCAAGCGCGCCTGTACACATTGGTGTTTCGTCCGAAGCCGATCAGACCACGAGCCATGGACAGGTCTGCACCAACGGGAAACATGGCATGATTGGAAAAGTTGTGACGCTGCTCAAAGCACAAGGGAGCCTCCAACATGCACCGTTTGTTATCCCAGAGGCAGGTTGATGTTGAGGATTTGATTTACTCTCAGATACACAAAATGACGACTGCTCATAATTGCCAATGACTGTCGCAGACCAGATCCCAAGCCACGCTGTATTTACTTGGCACGGCCATATACTCACAGAGAAACGCCCAAAGAATAGGTTTGTTGTTGATTCCACTCCAAAAATAAACTCCGACTAAGACACCCATCCAAGAACGAAAATAAGATTTCACCAAGCCCTCCATCACAGCCCAAACAAAGCAAACAAAGACGCGGGCCACACCCGAAAAAAAAACAAAAAACAAGAAAAAACACAACGCATTGTTCTAGTCAAGTGGTGGCAAAACCGAGTAAGTTTATCCTGAAATAGCCCTCCCACCCTTTGACTTTGACATCTTCGGTCCGGCCGCGGAAAGGATGGTAAGGAAAGGGGGAAAAAAGAGGAAAAGGAAAAGGAAAAGGAAAAAGAAAGTGCTTCCAACCAGTCAGTCGGTCCATCCAAGGCTGTCCATCCCAGGCTGTCAAAGTCCAAGTCGATCAGCATCCAGTAAGCTATTTAGTCAGTTATCAAGTCACTAGACGGGTCCCTGAATCAATGTCTCTACGATCTCTACTTTTTCATCATCTCCTTCTCTCCAGAGGAGGAGGAGGAGGAGGAAGAGGAAAACAAAGCGCTTGCAATTCTGCGCAGGGCACTGGGCGCCTTGTTCCGCACACAGGCCTCTTCGCACCGGATGTGGCGACACTTGTTGTTCTCGCAGTCATTGTAGCGCAGCGATGTCAGCCCGCTGCACTTGCAGCATGTCCAGCCAGGGCCAACAATGGATGGAGGAGTGGACTTGGAGATGGACGGGTTGGGAGCCATGGTGTGCCGGTTAGTTACCTGTGTACTGTGGGTTTCTGAAGGGGCAACGAGGCGAGACACGGGTCTGGGATGTAATTATGCTGTGTTTTTTTGGGGGGGGAGGGAGAAATGATGCTGTGCAAAGACGGAGATTGTGCGTCGGACTGGTTGTACTGCTGGAGTGTGTGGTTGTTGAACACATCGGCGGTGAATCGGCGCATGTTGTTTTAAATACACACTTTCCTGGTGCAGATGTGCTCAGAGCGAAGCAATTGGGACGGATGCTTTGTATGGCCTCGTCTTTTGTGAACCTACCGTTCATGGCCTTTGTCGGCGCGCTCACAACGCTCATTGTGCACGTTGTTGCGCCCCCAAGAGACAAAGTGTCTGTCGTGGAATAACGCATAGGCGTCCATCTTGTCCTGTCAGGCCGCGGCGACCCCGAGGCCAGTGACAGCTCCGACCACAACGACTGGTGAGGGCGAACGCAAAGATCCAACTCAGCGTTGCATTGTGCTAGTTGTCCAAGAGACATTGGTCACCAGAAGGCAGCGCCAGCAAGATGGACAAACCAGGGGCTGCTTGGCGAGGGATGCGGAACAGAAATCTCGACCTGAATGAATGAATGAATGAATGGTTGACTGACTGGCTGGGCTGGCTGGCTGGGCTGGCTGGCTGGCTGGCTGCTGGGCTACATGCATGGTGCAAAGCAAGCGGCTGGCCAAGGCCCAATGATGCATGACCATGGACAGATGCAGGCTTCGGTTCCGCGCCATGCTCCCATTCCAACCAACGGCGCAGCGCTGGAGCGATGGCCATTCCCATCCATCGTCGTCCGTCTGTCCGTCCGTCCGTCCGTCCACTCAGCGATGCTGGGTAAACGAGACGTAGGCTGTAGCTACGCGCCTTGCTCACCATCCCCGCGGTCTCGACGCAGCTAAGCGGGTGGTGGTCCAGAGAGCCACGACCACGTCTAGTCCGAGACACGCAGCCAGCCAGCGAGCTAGCCAGCGCTTGTAGCCCCCGTACCGCCGTGCCGTGCCATTGTGCGATGCTGATGGTGGTGGTGGTGGTGATGCTGATGGTGATGGTGATGGTGATGATGATGATCACAATCACGGTCATGGTCCACTGCGTACCGCTGACGGCTTACAACGGCCAGATGCAGTGGAGCGTGCCCCTAAACCAGCTCATTCTCGTTGTCTCACATGCACTGGGGCGTCTGTTCATGAGCTACAACGGCAGTTGAGGGGCTGGGGCTGGGGCTGGTCTGCTGGTTTTGGTTGTTCAGACAGAAAGAGACGTAGAGGTTTGACGACAGATGATGGTCTCGTCTAATGGAATGCGCAAAATGCGCGCAAACGGCGCTGGTCTCGCAAAACAGACCGGGAAGCAAGCGTCGCGAAGGTGATCTGATCAAGCCCAACCCGTCTCATCCATCCATCCATCCGTCCGTCCCACCGGGAAACGCGATCCAGCGGCCACGCGGCGCCGGAACCAGGCCGTCGCTGTGCCGGGCACTCGGTTCCCGTTACCACGGTACAATGGCATGGCTTGGCTGGACTGGACTGGGGCAAAAGGCTGGCTGGCTGGCTGGCTGGCCAGTGCTAGCTCTAGCATTCTTGGGAGAGACGGGAAGATGACGAGAAGAACCAAGGCTAGATGAACCTTAATTCTCCACGAGGACGAAAAGAGCATAGCCAAGATAAAAGAGTTCTTGTCGGCATTTGTGTGTGTGTGTGTGAGCGAGAGTGTATGAGCGAGAGAGAGTGTGTGGAAACTACTGCGAACAGTGATGGTGACGGTAACGATGCCACAGTGCATCGGTTCATTTCATCGGTTGCTCTACACGTCGACTTCTTGAGTTGCTCCCAGGTACAAAACAAAAGCAACGGCCCTTAGTGTACAAAGACACACCGTTTTCCCCTCTAAGGGTCGAGGCACAGAAACGCACGCGCACATGTGCTGACACGCACCATTGATGCAGAAACAAGACACATCCCCACCACTATTAGGGTTTCGACGGGACAATTGGGTCGTATTGTCCAAGTGGCCAGGGATTATTCCATGGAGAATGAGTGGTGGGAAGAAAAAAAAGAAAAGAAAGAAAAAAAAAGGTGCGATTGCCACGCCGAGCAGCAGATCCGTCACTCAAGTCCCAAATGCAACACAACGCACGGCCAAGCACGCCAATTCCAGGATAGGCAAGAAGAAGAGAGAGAGAGAAGACAAAAAACAAACCCCCCCCCAAAAAAAAAACTGGAATAATCAAGCCTGCGAGCGGGTTGGAAGCCAAGTGGACATTCGGTAGTGTTGGTGTGTGCGCAAGAGAGAGGGGCCCCGGGGATCCGGGCAACGGAGGTCCAAACAAGAGTCAGTTCAATGCAGTGCAGTGCAGTGCAGTGCTTCCCAAGCCGGTAAAGTGATGTGCAAAAAGTTTCCGCTCGGGATCCTATATCCATGGTTACATGGTTGTGCCAGACAGGATGGAGGGGGCGGGGAGGGGGTTCGGTGAACGTCGGGGCTGGACAGCAGAGGGACGGGCATCCAACGGCGCGACGGAACAGGTCTAGTGAAGTGAAAAAAAAAAAAAGGCCAAAGAGGCAAACGGCCACGGCCCACGACCACAGCAACGGCCCCCAGTAGATGGGGTGGGATGGGCTGCCAAGAGGGCGTTCCTGCATAGGCGCCACATGTCAGGTTCCGCAAGGTTTGGAGCTACTTTTGTGTATTGTAGTACATTGTACAGCCAGTCAGTGAGCAAGTAGTCCTGTTAGGAACGGGACTGTCAGGCCAGATCTTGAACATGTCGAGTGCATGGAGGCGGCAAGCGTCCACGTTGTCGCGGCTTGGATCGAGGTGTGCTTTGTTCAGAGAATAGCCTTTGAGACAATGGCAGCTCTGTCGTACTCGACAAGCATGCTGACGAGACCTTGACAGAATCCCAAGATACAAGAAGATACTTGGGCTTCACACTTGGCGACCGTCTACGTTACATGCTTGGAAGTTCTGGACCGCAACAGCAGGTGTGGAGTCTTTTACGGCAGAGTCTGAGCTGACCACGGCACTGGTGAGTGGTCAATCAAGAGTGGAAACACACTCAAGTACGTAGACAAGAGAAGGCAAAAGTGCAACAAGAAAAAAAAAGACGAAAGACTCTTGGAGGCGGAGCGGGTTGGCAGGTTGGTTGGCTAGTCAGCCTCCCACAATCACGATTTTTGCCAGATGGACAAATCAGAGAGCCACGACGATCTCATGCAACTCTTCAGCCCACAGCACAAAGGCAGGTTTGCTAGCGTCGGATCTGGACAAGGCGGGCTGGGCGCAAGGTCTTGGACAGCTAAGAGAATACAGCCCGCTTAGTGGTCGCGAGACGACAAGAGCAGGTAGCTCGTTATCGAGAGTCTAGTCACGGTCTCGACCGGGTGCTAACGTGGCTGGCTTGCGTGGTGTCTGCAGGTCTTTTGCTGCGCATAGGGGATCAGTCAGGATGGGTGCCAGGAGGAGCCGTGGGATGGGTGATGAATGCAGCCGAGAAGTAGGGACGGGACAGGATCCAGGAGGAACAGCAGATGCCGTTGCTGTTCCTGACTGTGTGGTCGGAAATAGTAACTAGGACTACCAAGTCGTAGAAGCTGGGCAGGATCAAGGAAGAGAGACAAAACCCCTCTCTAGTTCTATCTATGGTCTTGTCCCTGTGGTGTAGTGCCCCCCCCCAGTCAAACCTGTAGCCACGACAAGCACTTTGGATATTACCCAACCCAGCCCTCATTTACATGTCTCGGATGCATCGGGCCATCGGGTCATCGGGGTAACGGCAGCCAGGCCAACACGTGTGCACATGCTGGAGGAGGAGGAGGAGGAGTAGGAGGAGGAGGAGGAGGAGGAGGAGTAGTAGTAGTAGTAGGAGGAGTAGGAGGAGGAGTAGTAGTAGTAGTAGTAGTAGTAGTAGTAGTAGTAGTAGTAGTAGTAGTAGTAGGAGTAGTAGTAGTAGTAGTAGTAGTAGTAGGAGTAGTAGTAGTAGTAGTAGTAGTAGTAGTTGCTGTTGCTATGCAGGGCAAAAAAGGCCTCGATGACGACAACCAGCAGCCGCAGATTGTCCCGTACAGTATCAAGACTGTCCAAGTCAGTCAGTCAGTCAGTCAGTCAGTCCATTTGTACAGGTTGACTTGACGCAATGATCGTCACCGAATGCCCAAACAAGGAAACAGAGGTCGTGAGAATTTTGCAGCCATGAGAAA
>KZ678494.1:47803-88709 GCA_003019895.1 Coniella lustricola | reverse complement strand
GTTTTCGTTATAGAACGATAATTATATAATAAGCTTTTATTATAAACCGTATTTATATTAGCAGCACTATCTATTATAAAGCTATTTAACTTAATATTCCTTCTACTATTTTTATAAGTTATAAGGATATTTCGATTATCTATTATATTATTAGCTTTTAGTACTTTATTATAGGAGTTATTATTATAAGGGGTATTTACCTCTTCGTATTATTATTATTATTATTATTATAATCCTCGTAATCTATAGGGTCGTTATTCGATATATCGGTTATAGAGGTGAGCCTCTTCGCGTTGATTTCGCTCTTAACGACTTAAATCATCTTTATCCGAGGTTTTATCGTTATTCTAAATATTCCAGCCTTTTAGGGCTATATTAGGATGTAAAAAGTAGCGTTTAACTATAGTATAGCCAGATAACTTATAATAGCTGTAAAATATACCCTTAGGCTTCTTATAGGGCTTTTTTACCTTATTATTACTGTTATTATTATTATTATTTAAGAAACGAGGTTTTAAAGTATATAATACTTTTTCTTTATTATCTTTTCCTCTAGATCCGTCTATAATAAGCGAAAATAGAGTATCGACGTTATAAGCCTTAGAATCGTTTCTTAAAGCCTAAATAACGCTAGAAATAAAGCTTTCGTAGCTATTATCTAAGTTAAATAAAACCTAAGAAATAATTACCTAATTAAATAAATTAATATCTTTAGATTTTAAACTATCGACGAGTTCTTTAACCTTAGATAGATATCCCTCTATAGAGGTATATTTACCTAGGGTTATAGAGAAAACTAAATTCTCGAAGAATTAAATATTCCGTAGTAAAGCCTTTCGGATTATATAGAATCTCGAGTTTCTCCTAGGCAGCCTTAGGCGTCTTTTTAGCCCTTATATATAATAAAGGGCTATCGTTATAAAGAAGCTTTATTATAACGAGGGATTTACGATTTATTTCCTCGTTTATAGGAATATTAACTAAATCAGGCTTTATAGTATATAAAAAGCCTTTTCTAGTTAAAGCAGCTTCCGTTCTAAGGGATTAAATAATATAATTTTCAGTACCCTTAAGCTTCGGAATAGAGATCTTATCGATAGAAGCCATTTTATCGAGTTATCGTAGATAAATATATAGATAAGTAAATAATTATAGCGTATCCGGGCTTATAACCTGTTAGAGGGTACGCTATATAGAATATATAGTAATAATATCGAGGGGATAAAAGAATAAAGAAGAGCGTTAATAGTTATTATATTATTTATTAAAGTGCTTAGAGTGCTTAACTTTTTTCCTTCTTCTATCTATCGTTAGGTGGAAGAAATAGCTATACTTATAGTTTTTTGTCTGCTATATTCTCGAATCTTTCGTTATAGTTGATTTCTAATCCGTATTAATAATATATCTCTTGATTATAGTAAGGGATGATAAATTCTTCCAAGTGGCGATAATTACGTGGCCTCTTACGTGGCCTTTGCAGATCAGGTGGCGATGTTTTACATGCCCTTTGCAGATCCGTGCCTTTTGCAGATTAGAATAGATCTAAGCTTATTATAGCCTTTATAATTAAATAACCAACCCCTTATAATATTATTATTATTAATATATTATCTTATATCTTATAGGGGCGTAGATTAGCTATTTAGTAGGTTATAGATCTTTGAATATCTGTAGGATATAAGTCCCCTCTTAAAACTAAGTAAGAAGTTTTTATAATATTAATTTTAACGAAGAAGAGACTTTTTTAAATAAGTTAGAAGAATTTATAAATAATATATTCACGGTTTATATTAAGTATATTAGATAATAGGTCTATTAGAACGTTCTATTTAATTATAATAATATAGATTTAAATATAAATGAGGACTAAATAATTAATCTAAATAATCTTTTTAAAGATAGATTTAAGTTTATTAAATCTACCCGAAACTTATCGGTAATTGAAATCGGTTTTAAAGGTACTAAAAGCTTTTTAGCCTATAATAATAGCTAGACCGTAGTATTATTATACCTAATACCGCTATTCTTACTTCTATTAGCTATAATTATAAATAACTTATTCTTTGAAGATATATGGCGTAAAACCCTAAAAGCCTTTTTAAAGTAAGAAGTATTAGCTATAAGAATTAAATATTAGGTTAATTTATAAATTAAAACAGCTAATCTTAAAGATTTGCTAGTCAAGATTAAATATATATATCTAAAGATGGATATACCTTCTCCGCTTAAACGTTATAATAACTTAGATATATATTCCGTCGGTAAGTAGTCTGAAAAAACCGAATTAGATTATTTAGCTACTTATATTAAAATAAACTCTTAAATAAAAGCAGATTATATAGAAATAAAGCGTATAAATAAATAGCTTCTTAACTATATATACATATATATATATATAAATTTAATTAAGCTAATAAGATATTTAAATATAAAGTATGTTTGGTTATTAGAAGGGATTAATAAGCCCTTTTACGCTATAAAGAGATATATATAGCTATACTAATCGTTGCATTGTTTCGAATACTTATTATTATAATAGCCCTCTTTACCTTCGAACTCTTTTAATATAACGTTAGAAATATATCCGTATATATACCTATTAACTAGGATATATATATATGTATATATATATAAGAATATCAAGAGGATGTATAAGGTAGAGATGTAGCGCTACACATATATATAAGCTTAATAAGGCTCTTTATAGCTTAAGGATATATTCTTTACTTTAATAACGTGACTTATCTTATTTACTATTAACTATTAGCTTTATATAAGTATTATATAAGACTTACTATTATATTAAGTTAAATGTTATAATATCTTTTAATATTAACGATATTATAAAAGCCTATCGAAGAAGAAAAAGTAGCTTTTTAGTAGTAACAAATATATTTTCAATATTGAAAGGTTATTATAAGATCTTAGGGGGTAAACTTATCAGTTTCTTATTATATATTAAAGTTATTCGAAACCGCGCTAGATACTTAATATAGCTATTCTAGCGTATATATATCAAAAAGATCTTAAATTCAATCTTAAATATTACAATTATATACTATTCTAGACTAATATTATAAAACAAGCTATTTCTATATATAGGTGAAGTACTATTAAAAGCTCTATATATATATCACAGGCTATAAGGGTAAAATAACGGCTTTAGCGTACTAGGGGCTAAAGCCGTTAATAAGCATTTTCCTATTAACATATAAAAAAACTTTATCGAGCTCTATAATATATTAAGAGCAGATATTTATCTACTCTTACAACGCTTATAGATAATTACCTTTTTCCTCCTCTCTTTAAGTTAGTTAATAATAGTATTAGATACTAAGTTAGTAATAGCCTTTTAAACGTTCCGTTTATATTTAACTAACTTTAATATCTTACTTATCCGACGGTATCGATACGCTTATACCGAGCGTAGCCTAAGATATCTTAGACCCCCTATAAACTAACTTATTAAGCTCTTAGTATAGAATTAGATATTTTAAACGCTATAGAAAATATAATATACTAGATATTTAGATAATAATAGGAAAGTATCTAATACGCCCTTTTAGAGTAGCGCTAAGCCGATATTAATAACCTAGAGACGCTAAACTAACGTATTATTATTATAAAGCGAACCCTTAACTAATATATCGGAGTAACCTTAGTAGAGTACCTTATAAGTAGCGATTATATTACTTAAGCTTAGATAATTATAATAACTACCCCTTTTAATACCTCGGAAGCGGACCCTATATCTACCCCGGTAGAAAAAATCGATATAGAAGTAGATACCGATAATACCTACGAATTAGATACGCTTACTAAGCGTAAAACCCTCTTATAGCCGGTAAAGTTTAAAGATAACTATATATAATTCCCTATCTAGGAATAAGTTATACGCTATAAGCTTAAACGTAATATTTATTTTATTAGTAATTATAAGGATAAGTTTTAAAATATCTTTAAATATTTAGAAGGAGATATAAAGATACTTTCTCGAAGCTATTATATAGCTAATAGGGAGTAGTAAAGCTTAGTATAATTCCTTTATTAGCTACGAAATCGCTATTTCGATACTAATTATATAATCGCTATTTCTTAGAAGCTATATAGCTATACTTAGCGGAAGAATTAGTTCTTTATATCCTTTTTCTTAATATAGGAGAAGCTATTAGCTAATTTAAGTAAAGTAGAATAGGTAGACTTAGTAAAGCTTATCTACCTTAAAAGCGCTATTAATAATACCTTATAAGAATAGTTAGTAAGTATAGAAATATCGTCGAACTTTAATAACTAGGTAAAAAAAGTTCTATATATCTCTACTAAACTAGAAAATATAAAGAATATTAAATACGGTTTCTAATAAGCCCTAAGCTATATATCCTTTACTCCCTATCGGTATAAAGTATATAAAAACTATTCTATAATTAATAATCTAATAGATATAGAGGGAGATGCTCCTATGATAGGAATAAATAGCTTAAATACTACTAAACCTTATATAAGATAGTTAGACCGAAGCGAAATAGAACGCTAATAAAGATTCGGATATTATACTCGTTATGATAAACCTAACTATTATCCCTTAATATACCCCTTTAATCCCGTAATACCCCCTAATAATATAAGAAACGCTCCTTAAACCTTATTAAAGGTAATAGAAACGAATTTAATTAATTTAGAAGAATCGGAGGAAAGCGGTAGCGATTCGGAAAAGTAGCTGCTCTTATATATAATTATATATAGGAGCTACTTAGTCTTAAGGTTAATTTCGAGGAAGTAAAATATTAGATAAATAGAAACCTATTTATGATAGACTTATTCTATAATATAAGTATTTTCGCTCTAGCTCTTATTAACTTAGGATATAACTATTATATAACTATAAGTAAGACGCTTATAAGAAAAGTAAGACTATTATATATTCCGATATTATTTAGAACCTTTGTATAATCCCTTAAAGATAAACCCTCGAATAAATACCCTATTATCCGATTAATAACTTATATAGATATTAACTTAAATAAATATAGTTATCGTATATAAGCTTATATTATCCTAAGGCTATATTATGGCATTATCTTAGGAAAGCTATAGGCCGAATATAGGTAAATAACTTATATAGTATACGAATAGCGATTAAGTATAGGTCGAGTAGGTAGGCTTAATATATAGGAAAAGGGATATAGCCTAAAATTTAATTATACTATAATTAATAGATAAGTATTAAGATATAAGGTATACCGAGCTAAGCGCTCCCCTTACGCTTAAATATAGCTATTCGTAGTTATAATAGTAGATATTATAAAGGTACTGGCTCTAAATAAAGACGAATAGGAAGTAAATAAGTTATCTTCCGAATATTGCGAATTCCGATACTTATTTAATAAGGATACTATTAGGAAGCTACCCCTATATCTGTTAGAGGGTACGCTATATATAATATATAGTAATAGGATCGAGGGGATAAAAGAATAAAGAAGAGGGTTAATAATTGTTATATTATTCGTTGGAGTACTTAGAGTGCTTAAACTTCTTAGGCTTGCTTCTTCTATCTATCGTTAGGTGGAAGAAATAGCTATACTTATAGTTTTTCGTCTGCTATATTCTCGAATGTTTCGTTATAGTTGATTTCTAATCCGTATTAATAATATATCCCTTAATTATAGTAAGGGATAATAAATTCTTCCAAGTGGCAATAATTACGTGGCCTCTTACGTGGCTTCTGCAGATTAGGTGGCGATGTTTTATATGCCCTTTGCAGATCCGTGCCTTTTGCAGATCCGAATAGATCCGAGTGCCTTTTGCAGATTAAGATAGATCTAAGCTTATTATAGCCTTTATAATTATATAATCAACCCTTTATAATATTATTATTATTAATATATTATCTTATATCTTATAGATCCTATTACTATATATTCTATATATCGTACCCTCTAATAAATATGATATTGATGTAATCAGTTTTAAGTATCTTATATAAAGCTTAATTTCAGGAAAACTATTATATAGAAAGATATTACCGGATAGATAATATAAAGAACTAGGTTTTTATTAATTCGTGTAATATTATTTAATATCTTATAATTAAACTAATAATTATTTCAATTTAAGAGTTTAAATCTTTAAGGGGCGAGGTTATAGATATAGTAGTAATAATATACTTTCCAGATATCTTCAAGTATAGTTTAATTAATATAAATATAAATAGTGTTTTTAAATATTTTATAAAATGTCTATATATATAAATAATCAGATTATCGATAGATTCAATATAATTCTATATCTATGAAATATAATACTAATTATATATTATTAGTATTCAATAATAGATATATTTATCTCTTAATTATTATAATTGTTATACTATCTTTTTATATAATACTATTATTAGTAATATTGAAGTATTTCTGAAGTTTGTTTATAATATAAGAATACCATTAGGATATCAATAACACAATAGAAAATCTTATTAAATAAATGCTTAATTTATATTTAAAACTAATATTTTCATTTGCAAAAGTTTAACAAACTCTCTTATAAAGAAATTTATAAATATAAATCATTCATTATTATTTTCCGATAATTAAGATTTATATAACTTTAATAACCTAACGTTCGCTTTCATATTATATATTATACTTATCGTTAAGTATAAATCAATCTACTTTAACTTCTATATTTATGATATAAATATCTTCGTTTATAATATAATTAAGAAAATATATCGATATTAAGAAAGAAACTACTTTATTTCCTACTTCCTTATCGGTATCTTTATTATATATAATATCTTTATTATATTCCTCTAGTTTGAATTAATTTATATACTTTAAAATTATAAATTCTCTATATACTACTTAATCTTTCTTAAAGATGTTATATATAATTAAATATTATATTTCAACTTTTATTTTTTTTAGAGAACATAATTCATTAAGCAATATATTTTTTATTTATATATAAAATATATCTTTAGTGAATTACTATAGAATCTTCGAAATTAATAATTTAATATATATCTAATCTTTAACTTACCGAATAGCTTAAAAAACCTAATTTTCTTATTAATATATTATCTTATTACAAAATATATATTATTTATTTATTTGATATATTATTACTCCGGTTTTTGGTATATTACTGTTTTAAATATTTCTTATAGATCTATAAACAAGAGCTAAGAATAAACAGGTTAAGTATTATTAAACTCTATATAGAATAGCTAAATTTAATTAAGTTATTCTATTATCAAAGGTTAGTATATTATATTCATTAAAAAAAACCTAATTAAGGACCCTTAAAATATCTCTTTCACTTAATAATACTCTCTTATAATATCAAAGATGCACTTTAAACTTTATTAAAATTTATAGAGATAGACCTGATTTATTAAGAAGAACAGAAGGACATAAATAATAATTCTGAAAATACTAAGTATTTAATATAAGTTATAAGATAATATAATATTAATATTAATATTATAAAGGGTCCATTATATAAGTATAAAGACTATAATAAGCTTGGATCTATTCTAATATGTAAAAGGCACTCAGATCTATTCGGATCTCTAGAAGGCACTCAGACCTATTCGGGCCTGTAAAGGCTATATAAAACATCGCCACTCCATCTGCAAAGGCTATGTAAGAGACCACGTAATTATTGCCACTCGAAAGAATTTATTATCCCTTACTATAATCAAGGGATATATTATTAATACGGATTAGAAATCAACTATAACGAAACATTCGAGAATATAGCAGACGAAAAACTATAAATATAGCTATTTCTTCCACCTAACGATAGATAGAAGAAGCAAGCCTAAGAAGTTTAAGCACTCTAAGTACTCCAACGAATAATATAACAATTATTAACCCTCTTCTTTATCCTTTTATTCCCTTAATCCTATTACTATATATTTCATATAGCGTACCCTTTAACACAGATCAGGTGGCGATGTTTTATCTGCCCTTTGCAGATCTATACCTTTATCGATCATTAGAGTTCCTAAGTATACTATAGCCTTTATATTAACCCTATATATATATACTTATATATATATATATTTATTATTATATAGTATCTCATATCTTATAATATTATTATAGGCTATCGACGAATATAAGCGCTATTTTAAAGAAAAATAGGTAAGCTTATTATAATATATATAACATACTAATCTCTAATAGCAATCAAGTTTACCTTAATTTAGCTATTTTGTATAAGGTTTAATAATATTTAAACTATTTATTCCTATTATAAGAGTATTTCTTTTAATATCTATTAAGTTGTATGCTATAAAGTTATCTCTATATACTTTATATCGATAAGAAATAGAAGATATATAGCTCGATGTATAATAAAGGCTATTTTAATACTCTTTATATTTTCTAATTTAGTAAAAATATATAAGACTTTCTTAACCTATTTATGAAAATCCAACGGTACTTTTATACTTATTAACTATTCTTACAAGACATTATTAATAGCGCTCTCAAGATAAGTAAGCTTTATTAAGTTTAGCTATTCTATATAATCTAAATCTACTAATGATTTTTCTTATATCGGGAAAAAAGATATAAAGGTTTAGTTAGTTATTTTACGAAGTATAATTATATAGCTTTTAAGAGGTAGTATATATAATATATATCGAAATAACGCTTATTAAATTAGTTAAGGAATCGGAATAAGCTTTATTAATCCCCGTTAATTATATAATATAGCTCCCAGAAAGTATTTTCATATTTCCCTCTAAATACTTCTAAATTTCTTAAAACTTATCCTTAGAATTACTCATAAAATAAATATTACGTTTACGTTTATAATATATACCTTATTCCTAGATAAGGAATTATATACAGTTACTTTTAAACTTTACTAGTTATAAAAAAGGGTTTACGTTTAATAAATATATCTAATTCGTAGATATTATTAGTATTTACTTTTATATCGATTTCTTCCGTTAAGGTAGCTATAGGATCTACCTTGAAACCGTTAAAACGGGTTATTATAATTGTTATATAAGCCTAAGCCTAAGCTATATGATCGCTGCTTATATTATATTCTATTATATTTCCTTCAATATATTAGTTAAGAGTTTACTTTGTAATTATAATATATTAATTTAATAGCGCTAAATTATTTATATTGGCTTCATATTACTTCAGAAGGATATATTATATATTCTCTTATCATTATCCGAGTATTAAATGTATTATATTTCTTATACCGTTTATAGCGTTTAATTATATACTAAGACCTTAGTATATTAATTTATAAGAGATTTAAAGTATTCTAAGTTATACTCGGTATAAGCGTATCGATATTATCGAACAAATTGTTAGAGGGTACGATATATATAATATATAGTAATAGGATCGAGGAGATAAAAGAAGAGGGTTAATAGTTATTATATTATTCGTTAAAGTGCTTAGAGTTCTTAGGCTTAAGTTCTTGGGCTTGTTTCTTCTATCTATCGTTAAATGGAAGAAATAGCTATACTTATAGTTTTTCGTTTGCTATATTCTCGAATCTTTCGTTATAGTTGATTTCTTATCCGTATTGATACTATATCCTTTAATTATAGTAAGGGATGATAGATTCTTTCAAGTAGCGATAATCAACCCTTTATAATATTATTATTATCAATATACTATCTTATATTTTATGTAAATAAGATATTAAAGTTAATTAAATATAAACGGAACGTTTAAAATATTATTATTAATTTAATACTTAATACTATTATTAACTAACTTAAATAGAGGAAAAGGAATATAATCATTTATATACGTTAGAAGAGTAGATAAATATTTATTCTTAATATATTATAAAGTTTGATAAAGTTTTCGTAAGTTAATAGGCAATACTTATTAGTAGCTTTAGCTTTTAATACGCTAAAACCGTTGTTTTACCTTTAGGCCCTGTAATAACAATGAACTTGAAATTCCTATAAAAATAAGCTCTTACTTTGCCGACTATGGCCGTTCATTAAGCCATTTACTCATGAATGGCCCGTCTAACCAGTACCCCAGCTTTTTATAATAACTCCGCACACCTACTCCAGAAATGACACTGATTTTCTCACTGCCATGCTCGTCCCTAGCGATACGTTCAGCTTCTTCCATCAATAATGTTCCAAAACCTTGGTGCTGGAACTTCTTAGGGTCTCGGGCGTGGACAGGCACTGCTGTTCCGTAAACGTGCAGTTCTCGGACCAGACTTGTCTGCTGGCCTGTCAATTCTTCGCGGAACGTATACTTTTCGGTGCATTTTCTTAGTCGGAGCAAGCCGACTAAGATATCTTGCTTTGGGTCTTCGTAAGCCAGGAACGTTTCCCAGCCACCATTGGCGGTATAGTCCCTACGAATCAACTCAATCTGGTTGGGCCGTATCTTATGTTTGACTTCATTGACGCCTACTTCTCGGGTCCGGACATCTCGACAGGTTGTTCCGAAGTCCTTCATGCGAGCGAGTGCAAGTTCGCGGAGATTTCCATTCTCAACGCCAGACGTTACCAGGGGCATTGGAATATCACGCTGGACTCTGTATATGCGGGTCCACGGCGGAATGAGCGCCAAGATACGAGCGACCAGATCTATCAAGCCATTGGGAGTGTAATTTTGGTATCGCCCAGTTCGCCACAATTCGTACAGACCGGTGCCTCTGATGACAAGTGTCGGGTATATTTTGAGGCCGTCCGTTCTGAAGGCCGGGTTTTCGAAATATTCGCGAAATTGGTCCAGGTCTCGCTCCATACCAACATTGGGAAGATCTGGCATCATATGGCTGACGACCTTGAATCCGGCATCTTTTGCGAGGCAGAAAGTCTCTGCGACGGAAGCGACAGTATGCCCACGGTTGGTATCCCGTGCAACATCCTCGTACAGTGACTGTACGCCTATTTCCAATCTTGTGCAGCCGTACCGCAGCATGCTGGACAGGTGAGGCTGCAGACAGTAGTCTGGTCTTGTTTCTATTGTAATGCCAACACATTTTGTATTGCTCATCTCGCCAGCCTCGACAGACTCGTCGACGTTCGATGTCTGGTATCCACTGAGAGCATTGTGTAGTTGTGAAATAAAGTCGTCCCTGTACGACTCGGGTAGGGACATGAAGGTGCCGCCCATGATGATGTATTCGACTTTGTCAACAGAATGGCCAAGCGACTTGAGCTGATCAACGCGGCCTCGCGCCTGTTCGAATGGATCGTATCTGGCTCTGATGGCACGCATTGAAGTGGGTTCGTAGCCAGTATAGGACTGAGTGCTGTACTCGAAATCGGAATCGGGTCCACCTGGACAGTAGACGCATATGTTTCCAGTGTAGGCTATGTGCGGGCAGCGGTGAGGCTTGCACATGACGGCAACGACGGCAATGCCAGAGGATGTGCGGATAGGCTTTGCGACCAGTTTGGGGAGGATGTATTTCTTGTAGTGTTCTGGAACCGCGGCGATGATGGCTGTTAGTGGTGGCATGTTGTTGATCTTGTGTTTCTTGGCCAGTCGCGAGCGCACGGCGTTGAGGTTGAGGTCCTTCTTGGGACGGGAGGGGTCTTGTGAGGCCTCATGGTCTTCAATGAGGGCATTCGCAATGTCGGCGCAACAGCGCAAGAAGCGCTCGTTCTCTGGCGGCAAATCAGCATCTTTCTTGCGACTCGCCTTGGTCACTGTCACGGTCGTGGTGGCCATGGTGCAGATGCAGTCGCCAGAATCATCCGTGAGTGTTGCCAGGCGATAAGATGAGGATAAGTCGCTGCAGGGTCGGGTGTTGCAAAGAACTCAGAATGCAGATATTCGCCTATCACAAGCGTTCTGCATGTGCAAATGTCATGGTGGGGTTGACATTTTACTTTTTGCCTCAAAATGCCTGCCGCACGCTTGATTAGGTACTTGGCGCCTTGCTCGAGTAGGCATTGTGGCAGGCAAAGCCATTATCCGTCTTACCTGCAATGGAACCTAGCTTCTCCGTCAGTGCCGACCCTCCAGGTGGGCGTATCCACAGTTGCAAGTATTCTTCTAGGTACGGTATGGGTACATACACCCGCGGACAGGTACTGCGCAAGCTCTGTAGGCTCCTGAGCTTAAGAGTATGGAGCACTTAACCTGCTAAAAGGACCTGCTGGAAATGCCACTGCAGCAGGCGTGTGGGTCCCTTCAGACGCTGTTACTGGGCTGGGAATTCGAGCTGCACCAGCCTGCCAGCCTGCTAGAGCAGAAGCAGCTTTTGGGTCCAGGAACTCGCATATGCTGCTGACTGGCCTGAATAGAGGCATCCACCATTTCTGCCTTCCTCACACCCATCTCCGTCGCCTCGTCCAACCATCTCCCGTTGCTTTCTCCTTATCCTCTCACCGTCCCAGCCTCTCAATCCACATCTGCTCGAAATGCAGGCCTTTGCCAGACAGGTGCGCCTGGCGCAAGCCCCAGCGACGGTGCTGCGCCAATTGGGCAAGCGGACATACAGCGCGCAGTCCGGTCCCTACACATCCACGATCGAGAATCTGAGGATCAACTCCGACACAAAAGTCATCTTCCAGGGCTTCACTGGCAAGCAGGGAACGTGAGTTTCTCATCATACCCTTCCACCGTCGTCGATCTCCCCGGCCGGCGCGTCACAAAGTCTATCATGCTGCCCTTCTGCCGCGCGCAAACAACCAAGATGGCTGCTCGAGGCAGAAAATTCTGGGAATTGCCTCGCTGAGGCCACTGGCCAACATCACAAGCTCCTTGGACTAACTCTTTTCTTCTGCAGCTTCCACGCCGAGCAGGCCATTGCCTACGGTAAAAATCTTCACCCTCGAATGTCCATCGCGCGCGCCAATGCCAGTATCTAATTGAAATTGTCCTTGTCTCTAGGCACCAAGGTTGTCGGAGGAACGAACCCGAAGAAGGCTGGCACAACCCACCTCGACCGCCCCGTCTTCGCAACTGTTGCCGATGCTATCAAGGAGACAGGCGCCACTGCTACCGGAATCTTTGTCCCGTAAGCAGCATCCTCTCCCAATCATGAGCCCGATTTTTATACTCGGCAGTCGAGACACCGTGGACCCGTTATGATGTGGCATGTGAAAGTCTGGAATGGGGCATCGCGTCCGGGCTGTCTATACTTGTCTGAGTCGGCAGCTTTACTGACTGTATTTTTTGTGTGCGCCAACAGCCCTCCTCTGGCCGCAGGTGGTATACAGGAGGCCATTGAGGCCGAGATGCCCCTTGTCGTCTGTATCACTGAAGGAATTCCTCAACATGGTCAGTCATCGTGCAGCTATGCAGTATGCCCCGTCCTAGCTGTCACAAAGTGGTTAACATTGATGTAGACATGGTGCGCATCACCTCCATGCTCAAGACTCAATCCAAGACCCGTCTTGTCGGCCCCAACTGCCCTGGTATCATTGCGCCCGGCCAGTGCAAGATTGGCATCATGCCTGGCTTCATCCACAAGCGCGGCCGCATCGGCATCGTCTCGCGTTCCGGCACCTTGACCTACGAGGCCGTCAACCAGACCACCCAGGCCGGTCTGGGTCAGTCTCTTGTTGTTGGTATTGGCGGTGACCCCTTCTCTGGCACCAACTTCATCGACTGCCTCAAGGTCTTCCTCCAGGACAAGGAGACTGACGGTATCATCATGATTGGCGAGATTGGTGGTTCGGCCGAGGAGGACGCTGCCGACTTTTTGCGCGAGAACAACACCGTCAATGGTGGCAAGCCTGTCGTCAGCTTCATTGCCGGTATCTCCGCACCACCAGGACGTCGCATGGGCCACGCTGGAGCTATTGTGTCTGGCGGAAAGGGTGGTGCCGACTCCAAGATCAAGGCCTTGGAGGCCGCCGGTGTCATTGTTGAGCGGTCGCCCGCCGGCCTGGGCAAGGCTCTCTACGACGAGTTCGTCCGCCGCGACTTGTTGTAAACTCGCAACGTCAATTCAGCCGCTTCGGCACTCTTAAAGGCGGTTTACTCTCATAGTTGCTCTCGATTCCCATTTGCATGTGTAAGGAGACAAAATTACGAAACATATTTGTCTGGGTACATAATCGGCAGCGCATTTTTGTTCTTTTTCCGATGCTTTCAATCAGAAGGATGATGGATCTGGTGCACAAGAACCATTTCATGAGAGTCACAAGGGGCGCTACAACATAGTGCATTCCGCGATCAGAGGATGCCATTTTCTTCTCTTTCGCTAATCCTATAGACTGGGTGGAAGCGGCGCGGTGTCAATTGCATTTTCTCATACCCCAAATTGTCTTTGGCTAGATGACAATGGCGGGCTGCTCTGTTACTCTTCCAATACCTGCGTACTGGGTTGCAACCAATCTCTCAGGCGACATGACTAGTGCCATGCAAGTGCCGTCTCAGTTGGTATCAATCAACATGCAAGGATAAACTTCGACAGGACTGAGGCGGTCTGATTATCATCTGCTCTGACTACTTGTAAATCCAGACCATAACTTTATGCAAGCCGCAACCCGCCATGAACGAGACTGTAGAAAAAAAAAAAAAAAAAACATAGAGAACCCCCAAAAGCAAAGCAAATGCCCCTTCCGACCCTTGACGCCTGTGACGTGCGACTCACTCACTCACTCTCAGAGCAACACGTCAAATATGATGGCTCTCGTGTGCTACCACCCGAATACCATAAAACTCCTCTGCATGCGCGAGCAGTGCAGTATCGCGCCCGCCATGCATAGAATTCTGCTAGAAAGCAAGCCCCGACACATGTAAAACAGCTCGTGGCTCTCAAATCTTACACTTCCGGTACTGGATACGACGTGAATGCGCTGTTTGTTGTGGCTCAAACATCCTTCCACGATCCGATGCCCTTTCTGCAGCCTTGCGTCAAATAGTAGTTAGTGTGATCGCTGCGGGTATGGCCATTACTGTGACTTTATTGCTCGCCTAGGAGACGCGCCGTGACATCTCCCATGTAGGCTTCTTCCATCTCGTAGTCTTCGCCGCCATTGCGATCTATACCAACGAAAGCAAAAGCCTCGACCACACTGTCAAGTTCGAAACCCATATTCACAAAACGGTCGACCATGTTTTTATTCCAGCCCTGATATCTGATTTCAAGGCATCGTTAGTATCAGAACAGCCATTCTTGGTGTAGTGGCGCGTCGTTTCCACAACAAGATGGTTTCATACCTGTTAATGTCGTCATCCTTCTTGATCTTGCTCTTTCGCTGTATCTGGTCGGGAGTAGGGTGAACGCGCGGGGCTCCAGCATAGCGGACGGCCCAATCGTGTGCAACGCTCTCAAAGTATTCGTGGTCTTCGAGCATCATCTTGGCGACCTCGGCGTCCTGGGGGTCTTTGGGATTCGGCGCTTCGAGAAGCATGCGTAGGGATAGTAGGGCGGTCTTGATAGTGCCAACAGGAGACCATCCGTTGCCAAGGACGTCGAGACAAATCGCACCCTAAAACACAGTAAAGCTAGATCAGGATGCGGCCTCCACAAGACTGTCTACCGCCACCGAGGCCAACTCACGGTCTGGCTGCTGATATTGGGATGCCACATCTTGGTGTCGAACTTCATTATGGGCGATTTGAAGGGGTACATGTCGGGAATTTGGATGTCAACCACATAAGTGCCACCAGCATATGGAGTATCTGGGGGACCGGGAAAGGTGCCCTTCAGATGTGTGAGGTTGCTCTGGTCGATAGGAGAGGCTGAGACACCCGACTTGTCTCTGTCCTGGTGCATGTCGGCCAGCTCTTTTGCAATCCTGCGTTCTCGTGTGGTGGCCATCTTGGGTGGGCTGTTTCTTGGCTGAACGTCGTGGGCGCGGGGGTGTATTTGGCAGAGGCTGGCACTCGTGGCCGACGGGGGCAGAAGATTACTGGGTGGGCTAGGTCAGTAACGTGAATGCGTTCGCAAGCGGGCGTAGTGGAATGCATACCAACGCAGGAGAGTTGCTCCGTTGAACAGGATGCGTGCAACAGCCCAGCCTAGAGTAGACTGGCCAGAAATGACCCTGTGGGCGCTGCTCCTCTGTGCTCCTCTGTGATCGGCGACAAGACAGCAATAGTAGAGCAAAGGCAAGGTACAGCTTTGGAGCTGATGATGCGTAGCTAGAGTGTGCGTTCTTCAGTGAGCAAAGGCGTGCAGTGTGCTGGCACAGCTTGTAACAGTCGGGTTGATACTTGGCGTATATGAGGCTGGTGATATGCTACAGGAGAGATGCTGCACGCTGTGCTATGTATACTACATGCTGTAACACTATCTCTGGACCCGCATGCCTAAGTTAAAAAGTACATAAGAGCATTAGAGTACTTTCATCAGCCTGCATTCAACATTGTCTACAACTTGCCAACTATAATAATACATCAGTTAATAGCAAAGCCACTGCGTATTCTAGGTACCTGCTCTAAAGGCAGCTGGATGCTAGGTACTCAAGGTCGTGACTTCATCAATCAGCATGCCGAGAGGTCTTGGCTAGTGGTGGCCTATACTTGAGTACTTGGGCCTGGACGGTCATAGCCACTCAGCGAGCCACCTATGTTACTATGATGTAAGAGCCAGGAGTTCAAAAACACTGGCTGTGATACATAGTCCTTTGTTGATACTGTCAAGTTGAGAGACTATGGAATTTGAGAGTCTAAATTCAAGAAATCTAATCGACTGCAACCGTACCTCGGTAGATGTTTGAACGGGTACAGGTGCATGCAGGCCATAATCGAGCACCCGGAGGCATTATTACGGGCACACCTTGCAGGCTTACAGGCCTAGACCCACAGGGTCCGACTCAGCTTCAGAGATGCATCCTACCAAAGAGGTACGTGCCTAGGTACCCATCCCATTGCGTAGTTTCCTTGCCAGCCTGCACCTAAGCAAGAGGAGCTGCGTGGTTGTCCGGCAGCCTGATTAGCTAACTCAGCGTGTACCTCTTGTGCAACAACACAGCCCAGTGGGCGACAACGCTTGCGGTCTGTTCCATCTCGATACAACAACGCTCCGCTATCCCGACCCAAACACCTGCAACTCGCTCCCACTCACCACTCTTCGGATCTTGGACAGGTCTTGGCTTTGATATTTGTGCCATCTCATTTCGCATTCAGCCTGTCACGCTGTTTGCGCAGCGCTGAGCCGCAATCATGGTATGCCGATACCTTCGCACTTGACTCCAGCACTGCTTCATTGTCTACGCCGCACGCTTGACAGCTTCTCAAAAGGAATCATCAGCTGACCTTTCTCTTTGAACAGGGTCAGAATCAGTCGGGCATGGGCGGCCAGGATGGCCGTGACGACAAGGACAAAAAGGTATGTGGTGCTTTCCTGACTCCCCCGGCTTGCTGTCCACGGTGGCGATCCTCTTGCTGCCCGCCTTGCTCATTTGCTAACACTGCCTCATCTTTGCAACCAATGTAGAAGGACAAGCCCAAGTATGAGCCTCCCCCGAAGCCCACCATGCGCGTTGGACGCAAGAAGAGAAAGCAGGGTGGAACCAGCGCTGCCGCCAAGCTACCTGCCGTCTACCCGAGCCAGCGTTGCAAGCTCCGTTTGCTGCGCATGCAGCGCATCCACGACCATTTGCTTCTCGAAGAGGAATATGTCGAAAACCAAGAGCGTCTCCGCAAAGCAAAGACTGCGAAAGACAACTCTGCTCCAGCCGCTATCGACGATGCCGCCGATCGCAACGCTGACGAGCGTGGCCGTGTTGATGACATGAGGGGCAGCCCAATGGGTGTTGGCACTCTCGAGGAAATGATTGATGACGACCATGCTATTGTCTCGAGCACAACAGGCCCAGAGTACTACGTCAGTATCATGAGCTTTGTCGACAAAGACTTGCTCGAGCCCGGCGCCAGCGTCCTCCTGCACCACAAGAGCGTCAGCATTGTTGGCGTCTTGACCGACGACACGGATCCTGCCGTCAGCGTCATGAAGCTGGACAAGGCGCCAACCGAGTCGTACGCAGACATTGGCGGTCTGGAACAACAAATTCAAGAGGTCAGAGAGTCGGTGGAGCTTCCGCTGCTGCACCCTGAGCTGTACGAGGAGATGGGCATCAAGCCACCTAAGGGTGTCATTCTCTATGGCGCACCGGGAACTGGAAAGACTCTTTTGGCGAAGGCCGTTGCGAACCAGACATCTGCCACTTTCTTGCGTATCGTTGGCTCCGAGCTGATTCAAAAGTACCTTGGTGATGGACCTCGCCTGGTCCGGCAACTTTTCCAGGTAAGTCTAGTACTCTCTCAAAGCAGATTGATAATACATTCTACAAGTCTGTGCTGTTGCTGATTCAATGCCAGGTCGCCGGCGAGAACGCTCCTTCCATTGTTTTCATCGACGAGATTGACGCCATTGGTACGAAACGGTACGAATCGACATCGGGCGGCGAGCGTGAGGTTCAGCGGACTATGTTGGAATTGCTTAACCAACTGGATGGCTTCGACGATCGTGGTGATGTCAAGGTGATTATGGCAACGAACAAGATTGACACGCTGGACCCCGCTCTCATTCGGCCTGGACGTATTGACCGCAAGATTCTCTTTGAGCCTCCGGATCAGAACACCAAGCGCAAGATTTTCAACCTCCACACCTCCAAGATGAATCTCAACGAAGACGTGGAATTGGAAGAGTTCATTGCGCAAAAGGATGATCTTTCTGGCGCCGATATCAAGGCCATTTGTTCCGAAGCTGGACTCTTGGCTCTTCGGGAGAGACGTATGCGGGTGCAAATGTCAGACTTCCGCTCGGCCCGTGAAAGAGTGCTCCGCACAAAGCAGGAGGGTGAGCCGGAAGGTTTGTACTTGTAGTCGTGCGTTGCCAATCGCTGTAGCGGCAGTGGTGGTAGTGGGAATTCTCTAGTTAGTCGGGGTGGACAATAGTGACACTGCTATAGACGAAAAACCCTATGCACTGGTCGTCCATTCGTTGTGAACTGACGGCTTTGTCTGCTTGCATTTGCGGTTCCGGTGACAACCCTCCTGACTTTGTTGTGTGTACGTGCAGCGCGTAGCAATGCCGCAAAAGAGTTTACTTCAAGCTACATAGTATTGCTCAACAGGCATGGTAATCGCTTGAGATCAAGGGATCTACACATGCCACCACACGATATGACCATCTGCCATCGATTGACCTACAATTCTAAGAGTTCGTATCTCAGTCATTCGCAATACATGTTCAATGCAAACCGAACGGGCTGCGGCCATTTAAAAAACTGCCAACAGCAATATAATTGAAGTTGGCATGTGATGCGAGTATGAAATTCCAATTGTGACTATATAATTACAAATTCAGCGAGTGATTTCAACAATCAGAAACAGTCTGAGTGGCTCAGTTGGTTAGAGCGTTGGTCTCATAGCATGACCCGGTGGATCAACCATCGGGAGCACCAATCCAAAGGTCGTGAGTTCGAGTCTCACCTTGGACATCTGATTTCTTTTTGGCTTTTTTTTCCTCTTCCCGCATTGCGTCCTGGCAAGCCTGGCTCGATATTGATGACTTTGTTTGGCCGGATTCTTTTCTTTGTTACCGTCGCTCGGTGCAGGACACACAATCTTTGTACAGCACTTGGATGTGATCTTTGGGGACAGAATTGCTCGGGCTGTGCATTATCTACTGTTGCTCTGAGCACTGGTCCAGTAATTTGAATGACCTCAGCCACATACCAAACAACTTGGAGGTTTACTGACTGGCCTCAAGCTCGTCTTTGCCATTCGCTCGCATTCGGAAGCGAGTTGTCCGAGCGTGGCTATGTGGCAGCAGTGTGCGTGGTCCGCAGCAGCAAGAATATGACATCACTGCGGCTGTCACATACTTTCAAGTACAGTAGCAGGAGAACCAAGCCACGACAAACGAGCTAGGTGCTGGTTGGCTGGCTGGCTGGCTGGTTCAGTACAGTACAGTAGACTTGATTACAATCAGCATTGGGGCCAAGTATATTATCCTGCCCGTTATTTTACCACGGTGTCGCACGTGGTCGCGAAGCGAGGCGTAAACCGCCACAGACGACGTGTTCTGGATGCTGGCGACAGGAATCCGGATTGTAGCATCAATCAAGTCAAGACCTTGATTGACACGGACAGGCCTATATATAAACTTACCTCATCGCTCATCTCATCTAGATGTCACTCTTCAAGACTCAAAGTTTAATGGTCTTTTTCTGAAGAGATCTACTACAATTCCTTGCTCCTGTTGTTCCAAGCGCTATTCAGCATATCTTCATCATCACGCGTCGTCTTATTCTTCGTAATACTACTGGCATCTTCACTCATTGATACCCTCCAGGAGTCTAGTGCCGGTCAACAAACATGGCAGCCTCTGAGTACCCTGAACATCAGAATCCAGCTCATCACGGCGAGACAGTCAGTCGGGGCAATACAGCACCGCCATACCAAGAATATGTAAATCAGTACCCTCCGCCTGCCTCGACCTACGATGCTGGCACCACGCAAGAACACCCACCACCAATGCCGCCGCGACCTCAGCAACAGCAGCACGATTATGCTTCAGCTCCTTCTCATCAGCAGCCAGGTGTAGTCGCAGGTGGTAGCGGCGGAGTAACTCATGATGAAAGCAATATGAACAGCAACACCAGCAGCAAGCCTACGGTCCGAGAGCGCCTGTTCCATTGGAGCACCAAGGTCGGTGTGCCCATCAACAAGTTAACCAACAAGCTGGGCTCTGAGGCGTGGTGGCCGTCCACGCTCGACATTGAGTCTGACAAGGCTGCGCGGATTCTCCAGTCTTTTACTAGTATGTTAACCCTTAACTCCTTTTTCGCTTACAGCGCTAAACTGATGTCTCCCTCGTCCTCGTCCAACAGAAGACGGCTTCTATATCAAGGACACAGCAAGCAAGGACTCGTCCTCGTTCTCGTCCTCGTCACCCCAGACTCCACAACCACCCCAAACGCCCAGCACCAACACCAGCACCAGCACCAGCCCACAAGGCGGCCCCAAGCAAAAACCCAAAGTCCTCGTCAAGATCCCCCAGAAAGCAATCGAATCCGCCGCCGGCCTCGCCATCTTCACCACCTTCCGCACCGGGCTCCACATTTCCGGCGCCGGCGGCTCGGGCGTCCTCGTCGCCCGCCTCCCCGACGGCTCGTGGTCCCCGCCCTCGGGCTTTCTCGTGCACACTCTCGGCGCAGGCTTCATGATTGGCCTCGACATCTACGACTGCGTGTGTATCCTGCGCACGCCCGAGGCCGTGGCGGCGTTTACGCGTCCCCGGCTGTCGCTCGGCGGCGAGATTGGCCTTGTTGCTGGCCCCGTCGGCGCGGGCAAGGCTGTTGACGCTGCTGTGGCGCAGAGCACCAAGCCTGTTTGGGGCTATGTCAAGAGTCGGGGTCTCTATGCTGGTGTGCAGGCGGACGGGACGGTGATTATATCGAGACCCGACGCAAATGCGGCGTTTTATGGGCTCAAGGGTATCAAGGTCAATGATATCCTCCAGGGCAAGGTGCCGACACAGGGTCAGGATGCTATGTGGCCTCAGGGCGGCCGACATTTGATGGAGGTGCTCAAGAGCGCTGAGGGCAAGGCAAATGTGGATCAAGCATTGCTCAAGGAGATTCATGACGAGCCGACACCAGGCGACTTTGGAATCGGCGATCCTGGTCATAAGGCGTAGATTGCTTGACAGCAGTGAGATGTTCAAATTCAATGTTATTATATTTCATGATTCACCATGAGACCGTGATGGGCCACCTTAAGCCGAAAGGTGTCCTGATCTGATAGAGAAAGTAGTCGACGTGCTTTTTTTGGTTGCTCTTTACTCCTCCTCTAATGGCCATGGACAGTTTCACAAGCATGCTAATGGAAGTGGAATGGGAGTGACTATTCTAGTATTCACTACTCATCATCCTTGATGTCGAAAGACTTGCACGCTCCCGAATATGCTTGTGTAATAAATGTCAGGAAACAACAGTGACTCCAGTGCTGCTAGAACGGCAGTCAGAACCAATCAAATCTTTTTGGGAGTCGTGGAAGGAGAAGAAGCAGCGACCCCATGAAAGTATGATCGAATATCAATGGTTCGCATCAAAACTTCATGAGGAACCCATCTCAACCTCTCTTGGAATCCTCTGTATAGTAAAACACACGAGTTTCGTAGCTTGCACCAACACATCATAAAACACTGGCATACACAATCCTTCTTTTTCGCCAAGAATCCGGTGCTCTTTGGGTATCAATAATTGTGTGCACCTGACGCGGCCAACTAAGCCTCTCGGAACCTAAAGGATGTGTGCCACAAGTAACAGTTGGCTGTCAAACAGCATATAACTCGATGCTTTCCCAACGCCCCGCTCCAGAACGCCTTGTGCAAAGGATGTGTGCCACCATCAGGTCACATCCGAAACCATGCCGTGTTGGACATGATATATCTATAGGAAGGGTTGTTTGATGCGCACTCCAAGTTGATAGATGCAGTTGCATCATGGTCCCTACCAATTTAGAGAGAGCTTGGGCTACTGCGGCTCGAAGTTGACATGTTCTGACTGTCGCCCGTCTGAGTAGGTTGAATCGGTTGGACGACAAGCGTGCTGGGAAGACCAGACTCCACGATTGCTGTACTCGGTCCCGCACCGCTATCTGAATTCATGGGTGCCATATTGGCCGAGCGCTGTATAGACGGGGTTTGCATAGGCGTAGCGTCCATAGGCATTGCCATCTGATGATGTGGTATTCCAGATATCGAGAGGCCAGAGAATAGAGTGCCCGGTACAGGTGCGCTGTGCGAGTGCGCTTGGTCTGGATACCACTGTTGAATCTGAGGGTTCCATGTGAAGCCGTTAGTCGGGCCCTGAGGTCGTGCAGGCGGAGGCGGCGGAGGCGGGATTATGGCATCTAGACTGGCGCCGGCAGGGCCTTGAACATCTTGATCGTTCTCGTTCGGTCCAGGAGGAACAGCGTCAATCACCATCTCGCTGCCGTCGAGGCCGTCGTCGTCCTCGATTGCATCTCCCCGCTCATCGAAGCCGTTGTCGGGGCCTACGTGGTCAACATGATGGTGCACAGCATCGTATACGAATTCAACGGGGTTATTGGCATGGCGTGGATGTCCGGTAGGAGTCTGATCACGAAGCTGGGCGAATGCTGGATCACTGTTGAGGTGCCGGCGAAGACTCGAGACGCCGTTACCCGAGAACACGCAAAAGACAGTTCGCTGGTGCTCGGTGAATTCTAAAAGCAAGCAAGCACAAGGCGGCCGATTAGTCAGGGCTCAAATGGCTTAGGCAGAATGTGAAGTGGTCGTCAAGGCGGGAAGACATACCGGTCGGTGCGTCACGGCAAAATTGTTCGAGATCTTGCCTCAGAAAAGCTTGCACTCCCGTAAGACTAAGGTGAGTTAATCGGGGACAAGAGTTGAGAAGCTTCATGATGCTCTGCAGATCGTGTCAGTTAACTAGAGACTCTTGACACAGCAATAAAGAGCTCATGAGACCATATCTTTACCTTTAAAGTCAGCTGCGTGCAGTAGCTCAAGTGTACCCGCTCCAGACTGCTTCCGCTAGCATAATAGTCTGCCGTACTTCTTGATTCGGGATCTCTAGGCCTCCGGAATCTCAGGTTGGCCTTGGCAAGAGCATAGACGGACACGTCTGTAATGTTGTTGCACTTGACCAAACCGATTCTCTTGAGCTTGGGTAACACAGCAAGTCGTGTAACAGATTCGTCCGTCAAGTGTGTACAACAGCCTAGGTCAATGTATCTGATCCGGTTGCAACAGTGCACCAGACGCTTCACAGCCTCGTCTGTGAGGTTGACGCAATGTCCCAAATGCACATAGTGTAGGTTCTTGCCTAGTCGAGAAATGGCAAATACGGCTTGGTCTGTGATGTTGCGGCACTTGGCAAAAACGACATTCCGCAGACGAGGGGCAGCATCAATAATCCTCTCCACAGCGCGGTCCGTGATCTTGACGCATGATGTGAGGTCGAGTATGCGGAGGTGTTCGTACACCTGGCCTGCTGGCAGGGAGAGAAAAGCACCGTCATCAACCAGTTCGCAATTCGCCAGTCTCAATTCCCTAAGTGACTGTCCCTTGACCAAAAGAGCCGTAACCGGGCTGTTTCCAACAAGTTTGCATTGCTGGAGGTCAATCTCGAGTATGTTTGGGCAGTATTCTGCAAAAGCATGGACGGCGTCGTCGGAGATTTGATCACAATCGTTCAATTTGAGCTGCAAACACACAAAACATCAGCACAAGTCAACAAGTCACAGAACAGTCAAGCACTGGTGTTGAGAAGAAAAGCCTCGAAAGGACCTGACGTCTGGCCCAATGCGTGCATGACCAAAGACGTTTGCAAAGAGAAAAGGCAAGGGGAGAACATACCCGCTTGAGAAGCGTGCAGGCTTTTGCCAGAGGAACGAGTGATTCGCTGGCGATTCTGACACAGCTCGAGATGTTCAGCCCTTGCAAGCGCCTGCAGTGCTGGGCAATGACTTTGATGGACTCCTCGGTGATTTGATCGTCACCAGAGATGTCGAGGGCCATGAGGTGGGAGCTGTTGGTGGCCAGGGCAATGAGGCCCGTGTCAGCCAGACCTTTGCAGCCTGTCAAGGTGAGTCGCTCGACGCGGTTGCAGACAGCCAGAGGCGTGACGCTGCCGTCGTTGACTTGGTCTGACAACTGGGCCAAGTTGAGACGCTTGACAAAGTCTGGGTAGGCGTAGTAGGTGTGGTCGCGGCCCAACGTGTTGCAGACCATCTCGTATTTTTTCCATGTTGTACAGGCAGGACGGTGCCAGAGCAAGTCGACAGCGTTTCTAGACCATCTCTTGCATGTGAGCATGATGTTTAGGAGGTCGCTCGAGCCCGACAGCTTGGAGAAGATGCAGATGAGTATCTCGTTGGGCAGACGCTGGACTGGTGGCAGACACTCGTATTCGTCTGTGACCTGCATGTCCTGCAGGTTGGGGACGCCCAGCGATGATTCGGAGTCATTGCCGTTGATGTAGAAGTCGGATTCCTCGGCGGGCAGAGGCGAGCTGGCCGACGAGGTTGACCTCGAGTCTTGTGCATCGTCGGCAGCGGCGGCGGCAGCGGGGGTCAGGGCGCCTTCGGGAGTGGCAGCATCGGCGGGTGGCGGAGAGGAGGAGCGAGGCTGGCGGCTGCTGGCGATCGCGTCAAGCGAGGCCGCTCCTTGGCTGGCCATGATGGCAGGCGGGGTAACTGTCAAGAGCAGCTGTCGAGACGCCCAAGGGAGCAGTGAGCCAGTAGCAATCACCAAGACGGGCTTGGATGGCAGAATCGGTGGCCCAACAGGCAGAGGCGAGGGACAAGAACAGAGGACCTGGCTGCGAGTGGAGGTGGCGCGAGGAAAGGAGGCGTCGTGCGGTTAGGCGCTCGCAGTCGCTGTTGAGACGGCTTGGTTGACTGGTATGGCTGTCTATGGCGGTCGAGCGGCTTTGTACGACCCCTGGGCGCTGCCGCAGCAACGTGCGGGTGGAGGCAGATCTGAGATGGGCGGCGAGGAATGAAAGAGAGGAGCCGTACGAACGGTGGTGGCTCTCAAGATGGGTTATCGACAAAGAAGACGGAACAAAGGGAGAAGAGGAAGAAGTGGATGTCGCAGGCTGTGACGCAGCAAATGTGCACAAGGAAACAGAGACACTGAGAATCGATTTCGAGGGCGAGGGCGAGGGCGAGGGCGAGGGCGAGAATGTGACGGGGCAGCCGTGCTTTGGGCAGCCTGCAACTGCTTCAGGCTTCTCAGGCTCCAAGTAGCAGTGACTGAGGAAGCGAGCGGGTGACGGCTGCTTCTGCGCCGGCGCCTTCTCTAGACTCGTGCTTGTGCTCAGGCTCTGGCTCTTGCTGTTGCTGTTGCCTGGGCTGGCGGCTTTGAATTCGCCTTCTCGGTTGATTATTTGCTTGTTTGCTTGCTTGCTCAGCAGCCTGCAGCAGCGGCAGGGAGGGGCCACGGGCGATGGAGAAGCAGGTGTGGAACGGTGGTGAGTCGGGAGCAGAGAAAGAGAGGCTGACAATTCCAGTTCAGGGAGGATGAATGGAGGAGCGATCCGAGCCAGCAGGGGCGGGTCGCAGGCTGCGGGTACTTGGCGGGTAGCAGATGCGCTTGATTGCTTGGCTGCTTGCCTGGCTGCTTTGATTTCTTGCAGGCCCTAACAAAACAGGCCCTGAAGAGTCGATGGATGGCTCCCGATGTTCCTGGCTGACTGCCTTGGTTCCAGGCCCGCAGGGCAATGCAATAGTCACTGGCAGGACTGGCTAGCAGGGCTGACAGGCAAGACAGGCTAGCAGGGCCCCGGTCTTTTCAGTAAACACCCCTGAATTTGCAGGTGGCTGTTCTTTCAACGTACTACCGCAGGTCACAGGAGAGCACAAAACAAGAGAAGAAAAAAAACAAGGGGGATAAGTAAGTGCATAGGATCTCGAGCATAGACAAAGGCAGTTTGACAATAGAAGCCACGTGAGAATTCATAGGGCCCGTCCGATATTATAGTCTGAGCTGCCGGAGGCTGGTCTCGCCTCGAAAACAGAAGAAAAAAAGACCATCCATTCAGCCAGCGCTAGCGACACCGCATGGTTAGCGGGCTTGCAGGCCCCTGGCAGCGCTGCAGCGGTAGGAATAGGCCCGCACTCACCTCTGTGGTACTAGTGGGAACGCCCCGAACTCTGTCCTGCGTTGCTCTGCTTTGTGCACTTGGTTGTCACACGCAAGTCTCTGCAAGCTACCGGCCCCAAGGCTCTCCCAACAAGCCACAAGGTTGGGGGTGTATTATTGTTGGATCTGAATGATCGCATTATCATGCTGTGCTCTTGTGTTCCCGTGGCACGGCCAACATCGAAACAAGCCTTGATCTTGGGCAGTGGATCGGCCGAGTGGGCATCGGCGTCTCCTGGGGGCCGGGCTCCGCTATGCATTTATGCATAGTAAGGCAGCGCATAGATGAATAAGTACACTGGTACTTGTGCTCCACATACCATGGTATAGTAGAACAACTTTCCAACAACTACGCATCTCGGATTTACACGTCGAGGATTGCGCATTCGCGGAAAAAGCAAAAAGAAAGGCTCATGACTTGTGCTCGCTATTGCGTGGTCTAGTTTCACCATTCTGCATTGACTTTGGGCCTTTGGGGCGCCCTCTGCCGCGCATCAAAAAGGTACAAGTCGCCACGTGATCTGCCTCAGCCCGTTCGATAATGTGATGTAAGGCACTTCGCTTTAGGGCGACTCAGTGTGGCTCTCTCTCAGCGCCAAAGCGCCCGGACCCGCTTCAGCTGATATTCCGGAGCGACAACAAGAAGACTGCTTTGACTTGTCTGCTAAAAACTGGCTCAGAAGAATACGAGTCAATGCAAATCCAAAAATCAATATGCCACGCTCTGTTTCTGTTCCTGCGCGCAAGCACAGACATTGCGTTCTTCTGGAAAACCTATACAGCTTATAGTCCTTCTACAAAAGTTTATACTTACCCAAAGTCTAAATCCTTCCGCGTGAGCACAGCAAATCGACCACTCGAATACGTATGCTCATCGGCAGATCTCCGTCCCGGTACAGGCATACTCATGACGTAGCCTGGCCCACTAAGCGAGCTGCAATATGCGATTGCAAGGAGACAGGGGCTGCTTCCCCCAGCTGAAAGCCCCATCAATCCCCAGAATTGCATCCCGGTCTCTCGATCAGACGTGCGGCGTACGACATACTGTACTTACACTTTGGGCGCAACGCAGTCATAGGACGCTCCATCATCACAATTGAGCTTGGCCTGCGTCTGGGCCGCGTCAGTCAAATTGGACGTGCATTGTGGGTTGTTCCAATAGCACTGTCACTTGCACTGGCTTGAAGCTTTTCCAAGTCTGCCCTGGTTCTCTAGCTCCAGCGCCTGCAACCAGCACCATCATCAACCATGCTGCCTTCGCAACCTCTCACCAGAGGCCTGCGGCGCTCTCTGGCCCTCCAGTCCAGCCGGGTCACCCAGCGCTGCACCCGCCCCACCCACAGCCGTACCTTCTTCCTGCGCAGCCGCGAGCAGCCCTCGCGCCGAGCCGCCCTCGACACCCTCAATGTCCAGCGCATGGCCCGTCAGCATGCCGACTACCAGCACACACGCCAGCAGATCCTGGCCGGCGGCGCTGCTGCAGGCATCATCTCCATCATCTACGTGTGCTACAAGATCGGCGTGCTACTGCTTGAGGACCCGTCCAAGGCCAAAAACCCCGGTGCGTCGACTACCCAGCTGGACTCGGCCCTGCCATCGAATCACCCTATCAATGATGCATCGAGGCCGCTCATCCGACACGACGAGGAGGGTCACGAGCTCGTCCCGACGGGGAACAGCACCGTGCCTGAATTTCCAAGGGTAGTTGAGCTGGGCGACTTCAAGAGCACGCCAGGCGCGCAGGACGCCACCGACCCTTTGCCCACAAATGCCATTCCCAGCGTCACGGGTCCTACCCTCGTCATCCAGCCCAGCGCAGCAACTACCACCGAGTACACACTCGTCGGGCTGGGCACCCGCACCGTATCCTTCTTGGGCATCAACGTGTACGTGCTGGGCTACTACATTGCAACGGCAGACATTGCCGAGCTCCAGGCGCGCCTTGTCAAGCAAATCAACCCCATTGCGTCCACATTAGTGTCGACGGAGAAGGACGACCTGCGCAAGAAGCTGCTGGATGTCAAGGAGAGCGAAGAGCTCTGGAACGAGCTGCTCCGGTCAGGCGTGCCGGCACGGAGCATGGTGCGTGTGGTTCCTGTGCGCGACACCGACTTTGGCCACTTGCGCGACGGCTTTGTCCGCGCTATTCAGGCGCGCATGAGCAAGGAACAGGATGAAGCATTTGGCGAGGCCATGAGGGAATTCAAGCGCATTTTTAGCAGGGGCAAAGTGCCCAAGCAAAAGGAATTAATTCTGCTGCGGGACCGGGAAGGCAAGCTGACCATGGTATACGACGAGGGCAAATCTGAGGGCAGACAGCTACTGGGCACCGTGGCGGACGAGAGGATATCGAGGGCATTGTGGATGAACTACCTAGGAGGCAAGAATCCTGCCAGTGAAGAGGCCAGGAAGAGCATCATCAATGGCGTAATGGGTTTCGTGGAACGACCTGTGGGCACAGTCGCAGCACAGGTTATATAGTACAATGCGCGTCCAAAGGATGCCTTGCCCATGTCATCAGCTCGATAAGGCGCAGCACGTCCGTCATGCTGATTTGAATACGGCAAGCGCAGCACAGATGCACAGATGCACATATGCGAGTCACCATCAACACTCCTCAAAAATTGAACAACTTGATCATTAATAGAGTCATGTTTCTTAGCTTTATGCTGTAGATGTCCGTCTCTCTTGAAACTCTCCAGGCGAGCCTCTATCACAAGTTTGTCTTGGCGCCGCCCATGCTGATGACGATTCTGTCAATGCCATGCGTCTATGTGTGCGGTGCGCAGAGGTATACAGGGTATATTGTGTTTCGAGATGAAGAAGCAGCCTTACGCCAGGGCGCCAACCTTCTGCAGCTTGGCCTTGAGGTCGTTTGTCGAGAGCGATTGCAGGCTGTCGTTGCCGCCAATGTGCTCGCCCCCAATGAAGATGTTGGGCACGCTGCGCTGGCCCTCGGCCGCGGGTACCTCGGTCTCCAAAGCATCTTGGATAGCAGCGCCGTCGCCTGTAAAGCGCAGCAGTTTGACATGTCAGCCATTGACACTCGGACAGACGAGCAGGGCCACAGGGGAAAACAAGGAATCGACAGCAAAAAACGTACTCTCTTCGTTCAGCTCGTACACCTTGAAGTTTGCGCCAATGTTCTGCAACGTCTTCTTGGTGGCGCGGCAGTAGGGGCAGTAGCTCTTGCTAAAGACCATGACGGGGTTCTCCTTGATGAGGAGCTCGGCCTTTGACTTTGCGCTGGACATGATGACGGATGATGGTGCTGTCACTGTGGAATAGAGTCTGTGGAGGAAGGACATGGACTGGAGGAGAAGTAGTAGATGGTTTGGTGAGTAAATGAGTGCTGTAGCAAGAGGGATCAAAGACGTCTTTGGCGGGGCAGATGCTGTCTTGATATACTTGGGGACTTACTGACGCAATCGGGGCGGCAACTGCACTTCTGTGGCAGGCGCGCGTTCTGACCGAGACGGGGGGTGTGTTCGAGAAAGCTTCTAGGTTACAAACCATGCCAAAACGTGGCTACCTTTTCCGGCTGTCCGCCGGCCTGGAGATGGATTTGTCAGAGGCGATTACAACAGAGGCGCTCAAAGTGGGAACCCTGTCGCCCGGCTGACTTGCGACACTGGCTTCTCAAACTAATGTTCCCTGCGAGATCACTCGCGCAGTTTTAAGTAGGATTGTGAACACGAAATCCTAAAAAATGACTGTACATATCACCAAGCAGTTTGTATGACCATAAGCGGTAATTGCATGATAGAGTAATCGTGATCTGGGTGTCTCACTAGTGAGATTAGAATTGGTACAATTTCTCAGCAGTATGGATATCCATAGGCAGTCATCATATCAGAACAGATACTCCAGTACTTATAAGCCGTCAGGAATATTATGGGCCACCTTGAATCGAAGCATAACTTGGCCGAGTCTGCGGACATCCAGACAGGGGACAAGAAATATATTCTGTAAGCCTTGCCAGGTCACGAGATGGATCCAGAAGCATCCTGTTCTACCAATACCGGCGATCCAAAGGATGATACTTGACAACCGTCAAGATGGGAAGCCAGGGGCCAGGTGCTTCGGTACCTGGTCAACGACTAGCTCCCTTTGTTCGCTAGACTTCAGTGGATTGCGGGACATCTACAGGGGTCCCATGGAGTCTGCCAACGTGCTAGGAAATTTCGCAGCCTTATCCTACTCCTCCAGCCACTATCACGACCACAGTCATTTGCTGCTTTGCTCCTTGCCATCTTGCGATCCTCGTGTCAACGGCCGCACAAGACCGAAAGCGCTACTACGTGGAATATCGTACAACAGTCTGATCTTGATCAGTGCTTAGCCAACTTGTCGCAGCAGTCGCATCTCCCGGCAGCCTTCCCAGCCTAAACTGACGTTTACGCCCCGCGCCTCTCCTTGTCCTTGGCCAGTGTACCCTCGTCTTCAACAACTGAATCGCACGTTCAATATACGGGCATCATACTCCACACACTGGTCGATATCCAGCATAAGGTGAGTGAGACTACTTCTCCATTGTCTGCTCCTCGCCACACGACACCACAGTGGCCAGATCTCGGCCCTTCACTCTTGCAGCCCCACTTGGCTGGCGTGTGCTGCCCGTTGTTCACCTGCCCGCCAAGTGTTTCCTCGCACGTCCCAGAGCACTCTCAACATTGAGTGGACCTCCAAGTTGACGACGGAAACAACAGCAGCATCGGTCCTGTTCTCGCCAAACAACAACCCGTCTCCCCGTTCGCGTCCTTTTCAGGACCTAAATCTCGCCCACGGTGGCTTCCGGACCTTCCTCCACCCTGGCAACCTCTGGTGCCCTTGTTGCCGGACATCTCGCCAACTTCACCTCTGCTCTTGTCAAACAGCTACCGCCCTCTGTCCAAACCAGCATCGACAGCGCCTCCGAGTATATCCAGACCACCACCGGCGTCGATCCTATCCTCTTTTACAGCAGCGCTGCCGTAGCTGCCTTGTTGCTTGGCGCTATACCCACGGCCTACGCCAAGTCCGTCGCAAACAAGGCAAACAAGTCGAACGGTGGTCAGAAGATGTCACGAAGGGGCTGGTCGGCCCAAGAGCGTGGTGGCCTGTCACCATTCAACTCTGGCTTGGGTGACGGTCGCGGTGGCGTGCCAGAAGTCACGGACGAGGATTACAGCTACATCACCTCCGAGGACTTGGAACGTTCGCACGATCTCGACGCTAGGTATGGCAGAAACACAACTGGAGGCAGCAGTCACTATTCGCGCTCAGGCGGCGGCGGCGGCCCGGCGCTAGTGATTGATGACGATGATATCCTGCTCATCAAGCACAAGGGTGTTACCTATCCAGAGCATTTTCCTGCGTTCAGCATCGGCGATGGCAAGCTCTTGGTGGGTGATGTTCGCGAACGCGTGCAGATGATCATGAAGCTGTCTGATCGGAGCACACGCAAAATAAGACTCCTGTACAAGGGTCGACAGCTCAAGAATGACCTCGACCCCATCTGCGAGTTCAACGTCAAGAACAACAGCGAGATCTTGGTTGTACTTCCAGAGCCAAGCGATGATGACTCAAGCAGCGAGAGTAGTGAAGAGGTTGTGGTTGTGGGTAGAGAAGCTGAGAGCCGGCCCAAGAAGCAGAAGAAGAAGAAGAGCAAGGGTAAGAAGAGCAAGAGCAGAGGTGGCAGTCCGCGTGAGAGCAACCTGGAGATCCCCAGTGGAGGTACTGGCGCAAACCGGCCGCAGTCACCGGCCTCAGGAGTCGCTGGGGGTAGTACAAGCGCAGCTGTCCCAGGAGGGCCCATTGACAAGCTCAACACCATCAGCTCACACTTTACGACCAAGCTGCTGCCTTTGTGTGTGCAATTTACCGCCAGCCCGCCGACAGACCCCAAGAAGCGCGAGGACGAGCATCGCAAGCTATCAGAGACTATTATGCAGCAGGTGCTATTGAAACTTGATGAAGTGGAAACGAATGGAGAGGAGGAGGCACGCGCCAGGCGGAAAGAGCTTGTCAGGACTGTGCAGGATGTCCTCAATCGCCTTGACAGCCAGGTAAACTCATAGCGCAGGAAATTCAGACTAAGACATACCGAAGTGGAAAGATTACAGCACTTGAGAAGCGAAGCTGCATGTGCCTTGATCGGACTGATCCAGAGTATGCATTTCATACAAACATCTCGGTTCCGGTTCTATTTGAAAATTCATTTTGGGCGACCATTTCGTGCGCGCATTCAGAAGGAGGTCAGATTGAGAGCCATAATAGCGAATGATATCATTGATGATTTACATTAGAGATGGGCGACTGTAAACGCAGGTTCTAGATGGATCACGACTAGAATGTTGATTGTTTCGAGGCAGTGCTATGGGTGGGATTGGGAAGCATTGGCTGACGCAAGACTCGAGTCGAGATCGCAATTCAATTGTTATCACAAGCAGCGCTGGACACTTGGCGTTTCGAGGTCAAAAGCTCCTGAGTGAACTTCCGAGGTGCATGGCAACATGCTAAACTTGGGCTTTTCGCACTGCTATGTCTTTGTGCCTAGAGAAAGCCCACGTTTGTGAAGTGGCAAGTCTGTGGAGCACAATGTAAAAGAAGCGACTCTATTCAATTGCATCGACGCACCATCATATCAAAGAGTTACGGTGACGTTTGCTTGTGGAGGTGCGCCAGACTGCCCTGGTGGATTGCGGACGGGCAGAAGCTGACTAAGGGATGATGTGGGGTCATACAAACTGGATTACGTGAGATTCATTGGACGCACATCACGTGGGGTGGGCTGCCCTAAAAACCCTGGCTGGCGGCTTTTGCCCTCTGCGCCCAGTGAGGCAGCGGCCCGGCCAAGAGACGAGCCACTTGCAGCAGGTCGCGGCGTGCGTGGGCAACTCAATTTTCCGTGAGTGCGGCCAGGTCCATCTTTCCCACTCCCACCCCCAAATACTAACCTTCCCAAACACCAGGGACGCCTCAGAACTATTCCGCAGACTTCGTTGCACCCCGGAGTTTGTCCTTCTGAGCATCTTCTTGTTCCCCTTCCTTCTGTTCCGGTCGACGACTATTCTTCAAGATGTCCTCCTTCGAGCAGGTTGTGAGTGCCATCTCCGTCCCAGCCCGCATCCTGCACCCACAGAGATCCAGATATCCAAATCCCCACCCAACTTGCCTTCACGAGACGCTGCAGCTGCCAATGCCTTTTTCGACCGTCGTTCCTCATCGCACAGTCATGCCTACTTTTGGAAGAAGCCAGAGAACTCGCGTTTGAAGATTACCGGAAACACCGTGATGGATGTCAGCAAGCAAGGGTCGCACATGGCGGAATTTGGCTCGCCTCTAGCCCTTCACTCAGTCGCCTAGCGATCAGAGAGTCCGATTCAGATCATTCGACAATGCGAGCGAGACCGATCCAATGTGCGATGCGAGGAACGAAGTTGGCCAGAAGCAGCGTCTCATTTGGCACGAGCGGACAAACACGTTTTGGCACAGAATCCAGTCGCTGACAATCGTCGTGTCTTCTAGGTCGTCATTGATGGCAAGGGCCACCTTCTCGGCCGTCTGGCCAGCATTGTTGCCAAGCAACTGCTGAGCGGCCAGAAGATCGTTGTCGTCCGCTGCGAGGCCTTGAACATCTCGGGAGAGTTCTTCCGTGCTAAGCGTACGTCCAATCCAGTTGACCCATTTGCCACGTCTCCACGGCTCGATACTTCCACCCGAATGTGTTCTTGGACCTTGGACATAGTCCAGCTGTCATGGAGGCGCTTCGTTAGCCTTTGCGTGAACGAGTCTTGATACCTGGATTTGAAGCTAATAACGATGTGTATTCAGTCAAGTACCACGCCTACCTGCGCAAGATGACCCGTTACAACCCCACCCGCGGTGGTGAGTCGAAACTCTCTACGAAAACGCAAATCGAAACAGTATATCTGACAAGCAACGACGAATAGGTCCCTTCCACTTCCGCGCTCCTTCTCGCATCTTCTACAAGGCTGTCCGCGGCATGATTCCCCACAAGACTGCCCGTGGTGCCGCTGCCCTTGAGCGCCTCAAGGTCTTCGAGGGTGTTCCCCCCCCTTACGACAAGCAGAAGAAGATGGTCGTTCCCCAGGCTCTGCGCGTTCTCCGCCTGCAGCCCGGCCGCAAGTACTGCACTGTCGGCCGCCTGAGCCACGAGGTTGGCTGGAAGTACCAGGATGTTGTTGAGAGGTGCGTTCATACCCAACACAGCGAGGGTTATAATCTCGGTGTTTACTTTGACGTGTGCCAATTGCCGGCTCGTTCATGAGAAGCACTGGTAGGTGAACACGTTTGCTGACTATTGAACTCTACAGACTCGAGGAGCGCAGAAAGGCCAAGGGTGCTGCCTACTACGAGCGCAAGAAGGCCGCCCGCCGATCACTCACCGAGGCCAAGAAGAACGCCAAGGTCGACGACAAGACCACCCAGGCCCTTGCGGCTTTCGGCTACTAAATGGTGGTCGTACCAATAACAACCCCCTTTTGTGCTTCTTTTTACGTTTGCGCTTAGATCGGCGTGGGATGGTCTGGTCATGCATTTGGCGACGGGCGGCTTTTCGGGACGGGAAACAAGGCTGGCTTACTCGTCAGGTTCGGTCCCTGGATGGGGATACAACACGCTGAATTACTGAGATGAGCCTTCATGGACGAAGAAAAAAAAAGAAACAAGAAGACAAACCTTCTCCAACCCAACACAAACCACCACGGGGTCCGCTGGATGATTCAATGTGACTGGTTGCTGTAAATGAGCATGAGCACTGATGGAAGGAAAACCGTGTCCTGCAACGTGTGTCTGGGCCTTGTCGAGAACTGCCCAAGTTGTGTCGACTTGATGTGTCTGTCATTGGTGAGCAAAGAGGACATCACACTTCATTGCTGAACATTTACCCGGTGCAGACGTCTTTCTGGTTGGTTTCGAGGATGGCAAGTCCTAGTGCGTGATGATTAAAAGTGTCTAATAAGATCAGCTATGCACAAAACTGACCGTTGATAATGCTGGTGCCATGCTTGCTGATCAAACTTCTAATCTAGATGGGTGGCTCTGGATCTTCAACCTTTACCTGCAATGCGACTCGAATAGCCTAATCATACTTCGCTGGCGCTTCACTGCAAGTATTGGAAAGTCTGGTCTAAGTGGCAAATCTTGTCGACAGGCAGCACATGCCAGCTTGGGATTGACAAGGACTGATGCGATTACGATGATTGACGGGAAGCAATATGACTGTATTGTTGCTAACAACCATTTCTTCTGGCCTTGTAATTCCTTGATGCGGACCATTTCTGCCACGCTGCCCAATCCCAGGACAAATCAGAGCCTCGGTAGCTTGCTCATGACTGCTTGCCAACTTCAAAAACTATCACGGTCAGGCATTGGCTCGCTCAGCAATGACGGAGCATAAACGGCACATACTCGTGTCTGTCTGGCAGGGCATTGTAGGCCAGAGGGACCCGATACCGAGCACAAGCAATGGGTTGCTTAGTGCTGGCAGCCTGAGCAGGAGCAGGTCTTGGGGTCACACTTGCATTGTCCGGCGGGGCACATGTTGACTGTGGCGTGTGTTGAGAGAAACGTGTCGTGGTTGTATTGTGTTGGTCTTGATTGTTTTGGCTTGAACTTTGCGAGGCGTAGAGGAGGAAGAGGGGAAGAGAGAGAGAGAGAGAGAATCCATGAGTGTGGTGAGCGTGAGAAGGAGGGGTAGAGGGACATATTTGTACTACGTCCCCATAATGCAGCGACGGCTATGTCACTCGCTCACTCGCTCACTGGCTCACGCGCTCACGCCCTCCCACGCGCATTTTTGCTTGGCTGACGGCCCACTGGAGTATCCGGCCCGACGTGGGATCGATTGGCATGGCCCGGATCCTCGTTGGGTCTTTCTTGACGACGCGTCTGCCTATCAGCGGTGTTGGCCAGACGTCTTTTTCGCACGACCCAGGGCGTTGGGCCCTACTGTGTGTGGTGAAGCCAGAGCGAAGTCTGCATCTGAGTGGCTCAGTGGCTGTAAATGCCTCCACCATCACGCACGTAAGGTCTATTTGGCCACCCCTCTCGGGTTGTCCACTCTTTCCCCCCCCCCTCCTTCAAAAGAATCCTTCGATGGGATGCAGCAAAGTACGCCGCTTGCCCGCAGTGCCAACTCATCACTGCAAGAATAACGCTCTGGCTGTGTGTAGTGAGAACATGTCGCGCCGGCGGACCTTTGAGCAGGTGAGGCTGACCAGCGTGTGTCTGTCTACTATGCTACCACGTTTGATGATCTGCAATCTGTGCGAGGATAAGAATGCCCTACGGTTCCTGTAACGACCCTGAATCTGCTTATCTACGTTACAGGACCCTGCTTCTTGCGCTTGCATCTGTACCGCGGTGCTGATGTCCATACCAAGATACATACACATACGTCCAAGTCGACTTTTGCCTCTTTGATTAGAAATCCAAGACCACATCGGCCACGACTGCGTGCCGCACCACCATCAGAATCCGATGACTGGCCGATTGCATGCATGTCATGCTGGGCGCAGCTGCTATTGACCTTCCTAGCCATGCTAGTCTCGCTGGCTACGCTTGATGCATGGGCAGGTGAGCAGCCGGGCACGTTTTGGGCATGCAAGTGTATCCATTTCCAGACAACAGTCTTTCTCTGAGACTCTTGGGTTTCTCCATCGCACCACCGCTCGCTTTTCCGGTAGTTCAAACTCGCTGCCCAGTCTCCTCATCAAACACCGAGAGCCCGCACGTTTCACGCTGCCGGTCTTGATCGGCTCAGAAGATGGCCAAAGCATTGGGTGGAGAGGCGACGAGTCCTGGATGGTTCAAGGGAGCCGACGTCAGCATGAAGCTGTATTTTCCAGTCCGTCTGCAGTGCGCAGCGAGTTGCTTCAGATCCCACAGCTCTCCGATGGGCAGGCCAAACAGGGCGAGGAAGTATTGATGCAGCACTGGACCTCGGCAACCCGGACAATTAGCATGTGTGGGTTCATGTGTGGGTTCCGTCGTGATGTCTCTTGGATGGTAGGGCAAAGGTTTGGGCTGCGTTCGCTGCATGCTTACCAAGATCACTCGCAGTCCCTTCAGAGCCATCTGGTTTGAGAGGAGGATACGCCTCAAACGACGAGCTGTCGCCCGCCACGGCGGAAAAATGCTGGTTCCAGACCCATCGCGCAGTCTCCTCGCAGCCGTGCAGCCCAGAGAGCTTCATGTGCGCCATCTTGTCCAGATCGGCTGCTGTGGGATTCTCCAGCATCTCCGTGCAGCCGGTCCGAATGATGAGGATGTCGCCGCGCTTGAACGCGAGGTTTTGGTACCTGGCCACTTTCTCCACGTCCTGTACTGTAATGCGGTACCCGTCCAGACAGTGGTATGGCTGGGCCTCGCCGTGGCCCTCAAGCCGAGGCTGAGCGTCCATGTAGCCCTTGAAATCGATCAGGACGCCACGGCCCACAAGCCCGCCTCGCGAGTGCCAGTGGTTGATCGTCGGTAGCATCGACAAAGCACTCTCGCCACTCGCCGTCGTCGTTGCTTGGCCGGTTCCAGCCAGCTCCTTGTGCGTTGCCTTGGCGCCATTGTAGGACAGCCCCGACGCCTGGTGCTGCATGTGCACGAGACTGTCCCACTGGCTGCTCGACTGCGTGTTGAAGCTGAGCTCGTCGTCCCACCCGTGACACTCTGGGGGCGCGAGCCCGCTCGAGGAAAGAGAGTGGACGGTGTGGACGGGTGCTTTGCGACCGGGAATGGGGATTTTGACGGCGTTGAGTGGCCAGCTAAGGATTGGATTGGTTCCACAAATTAGTATGCCTTGGGCCGAAAGTCTGCCGTTGCGTAGTGAGCTCGTGAGCCGAGCCGGAAGGACGCATCACTCACTTCAAGGAGATGGACACGCCCTCTTTGACCTCGGCAGCCGCTGCAGCGACGACGGATGGGGTGAGGAGGTTGAGCGTGCCTAGAAGATCTTTCTGGCCGTCCTTGTCAAAGACGCCCCAGGCACAACCCTTGGGCATGCCCTCGACAGGCGGCAGGTTGTCGAAATCAGGGATCGACATGACGGATGGGCGTCGGTGTTATGTGGTGTAACGTTCAAGTGCCTGGCCAAGAATAGCAAATAGCAAATAGCAAGCGATTACTGATTGTGAGACTTCAGACAGTCTTTGAAAGCAGAATCACTGTCAGGGTTGGACAAGAGACGATTCAACGACATGTGCCCGAGATTTATATCTCAAGGGCTGCGGCTTGGATGTGGTAGGAAGACAGACTCGACATTGGTTACAATGTATACGCTTCAGAACTGCACTGAACATGGCTTGTTCCCGAGAAGAAAGACCCACTAGGTGTGTAAGCCGGCTGCATATGCATCAGGTATAATAAGGATTGTAATATGGAGGATGTACTCCTTGCTTCATCATAGTGTAGTGGATCGTCCTGGAGAGCTGACGGTGCAGACGTTGAAGTCCGGACTGACACTTGGATATCCACTCTGCACAGAGGCTCCCCTGCGAACAAACAGAGATCGAGTAAGCTTTTTGCATTGTGTCGATTCTGAGATTAAGAAGACTTTATTTTCTCTATCGTAACTTTTGTGCTCGTGCGGGATATCTTTGGTATCCCTAAATGACAATTCTATGTCATGACCTCTTTGTCTTTGACTCATCTTTTTTGGGGAGGGGTTTTTTTTTTTTTTTTTTTTTTTTTTTTTTTTTTTTTTTTTTTTTTTTTTTTTTTTTTTTTTTTTTTTTTTTTTTGGCAATAATTTACCGCTCACATTGACTTTTTTGGGTTTTACTTCGGTGGCTGGCCGCAGTGGCTCGTGTGTTTTCATCATGACAGCATCTCGGTGCAGAGCTTAGTTGAAGACGACCGTCTTGGTGACGTTGAGGAAGACGCGTCTCTCGGCAACCCACTTGACGGCGGCGGCAAGGACCTGGCTCTCGACATTGGAGCCCTCCTCGACGAGGTCCTTGGGGCTCATGCTGTGGTCGACACGGGCAACACGCTGCTCGATGATGGGGCCCTCGTCCAGGTCGGCGGTGACAAAGTGGGCAGTGGCGCCAATGATCTTGACGCCGCGGTCGTAGGCCTGGTGGTAGGGCTTGGCGCCCTTGAAGGACGGCAGGAAGCTGTGGTGGATGTTGATGATCTTGCCGCTCATGGCGGCGCACAGGGTGGGCGACAGGACCTGCATGTAGCGGGCGAGCACAATGAGCTCGATGTTGTGCTGCTGGACGAGCGCGAGGATCTGGGCCTCCTGCTGGGCCTTGGTGTCCTTGGTGACGGGCAGGTGGTGGAACTCGATGCCGTAGCTGCGGGCCAGGTGCTCGTACTCGGCGTGGTTGGACACAATGACGGGGACGTCGATGGCGAGCTGGCCCGTCTTGGCGCGGAACAGCAGGTCGTTGAGGCAGTGGCCAATCTTGGAGACCATGATGAGCACGCGCATCTTGGTGGCGACGGGCCGGATGTCGTAGTCCATGGCGAGGTCGTGGGCCAGCGTCGCAAACGGCGCCTGCAGCGGCTCGGGCGCCGCGACGGGCCCAAAGTGCACGCGCATGAAGAACTTGTCCGACACGGGGTCCGAGAACTGCTGCAGGTCCAAGATGTTGATGCTCTGGCTGGCAAAGACGCCCGTCACCGCGTGCACAATGCCCGGCTTGTCGGGGCACGACAGCGTGAGGATGTAGTCGTCGCCTTGGCCCTTGGTGGCTGCCATTGTAGCTGACTCGAGAAGGGAGCAAGGGGGGGGGGGAAACGATTGGGACGGTGGTCGGCTTGTTGTATCCAAGGTTTGGTCTTTGCTGTGGCTGGATTCGTCGACCCAAGGCTGGCGGCGCAAGTGGTGATGGTGATGGGGTGATGTTGCTGTTGAATCCTGCGCCAAGAACCCGCAGCTGTAGCGCGACCTTCTTTTGCTTGTGCTCGACTATGAGGACCCCTGCTTGTACCTTGGACAACTGGCCGCGATGCTGCTGCTGCTGCTGCTGCTGCTGCTGCTGCTGCTGCTACAAAACACTGGCGAAGAGAATTTTCCAAAGAGTCACCCAAGCGCGAGTCGGTTGTGGGGATCTGGCTACGAAACGGGGACCCTCTTCCGCGCCCCATCCGCCGCTCTCTTCCCGCCCCAGCTCATGATTTGCCGAGCGCGCTGGACAGCTGTCTTTTTGGGTGCTGACGGAGCTGTTGGCATGCTGAGATTCTGGCTCTTGGGAACTGGGGAATATCTGTCTGTCTGTGCATATTCACCACCACAATAATTACAACTACAACTGCTACAACTGCTACAACTGCTACAACTGCTACAACTGCTACAACTGCTACAACTGCTACAACTGCTACAACTGCTACAACT
>KZ678494.1:0-47628 GCA_003019895.1 Coniella lustricola | reverse complement strand
ACAACTACAACAACTACAACAACTACAACAGACTACTTGCGCTTCAGAGGTAGTCGATTGCTTCACACTTGCACCCATCTCGACAGACAGCCAGGACACTTTGCTGTTGCCAGCAACTGACACTGAGTGAGAGACGGCAGCAACAGCAAGTCTGGAGGTCGAATATAGTGAGTGGTTGAGTCGCTTGCAAGAATGCGGGTGGCGCCGAGGGCTCCACGAGTGCTTGGGACATGCGCTGTCCGCCTGTGCGCCTCGGACTCTAGCTGTAAAACACGTTTCAGTAAACCTTGACTTTCTTGTCACATACTTGGAATGAATGCGCCAGTCCATGTGCGTGGGCAAAAGCTGTGTGCATAGATGTGCAACCACATGTAGATGTCTGTTGGGATTCACATCTACTGCAGCGAAGCGTGCGTCTGAGTGAGCCTTGGCTCACCGCTTGTCCGACAATACTACGCTGATGGATCTATGCGATATGGGAGTCGTCAAGACTGCTTCGGCTATTTGTTTGAGAGGCTCCGAACCGTGGGGGGTCCCTCTGTACCTCTGGAGAATGCAAGCGACCGAGTAGTTCGCACTTTAGCACCAGCAACTCCTGGAAAGCATTCATCTCGACCGTGACGTTCCAACCGCGTTTTATGTGTGATGAGCCAGTGATGCTAGTGTGGCTCATGTGTGTGGGTTTTGACTTCTCAAGTCAAGGCTGTCAACAAACTTCTCAAGTCAAGGCTATCCACAAACTTCACCTCACGTCATGGGGACCACGGCCGATTCTTTGCACAGACTTGATCGTCGACAGGTTTCCTGAACGGTAGCGAGTACCGCGCTGCTTGGCAAGGTCCGCAAGACCCCATACCTGGAGGCGCCAACAGCGTTTCTGGTTTCGATAGTCTCGGCAGTCAAGACGCAACGAGGCCCTTGGGGTGTTTTGGTGTTGTGCTGCAACGCACAGTCTCGGTCACAATCGTCGAGTCAAGGAACGTTTTCGACATGCACGTCTGCAGCCAGGAGCCTCCGCCAAGCAACAAGACGCGTGGCGTGCGGAGCGCATCGCTGTGCACGTACAGACAACGATCTGCTGAACGTTGCACTGCAGCCCACAATGCCGTTCATGCATGCCACCAGAGAGGTTAGTATTCTCTCTACCGTTGCCCTGGCCTCGTATCTACGAAGGGCAGCTCAAAGGAGCCATGTTTTGCCCAACCCCTGGCCTGGTTTGCGTGCACTGTCAGGACTGTCCTGTCTGCTATAGACTTCATGACCCCCCCCCCCGGACAATTTTGCCTTTTTTTTCGCAATCTCGGTTCTGCAGCGGTAGCCACCCAGACAGCACCAAGCATCCGGTATAGTTGCAGGTTAAGCTTGATATTGACCGGGCCTAGCGATCCAGAAGCGGGACTATGCCGGCTGGAAGAACAACGGCCAAGGACCAACGGCCAAGGACCAACGGCCAAGAACTGCCAGTTCCCTCTTCCGCAACCGCTTGCAATGGGACGTGATTGTACAATAGGAGAGCGACGAGGGGACCAGTTGCGGCAACAAGCCCACGACGTCGACAAAAAAAAACGACGAGAAGCAGCCGAGAAAAGACCCTGGCCGAGTCCATGCCAGAGTGGGACAAACTGTGGAGGGACGTTTTGATTCCCACAAGCACACGAGGGGATAATTGTTTGATGGATACCTACCTACCTATATTGCATCCGACTTGAGCGTTTGCCCCCGGGTGCCAAGAGTCCCACACGCAGATCATTTGATACACATGTGTATAGACATATATATATGTGTGTGTGTGTAGATATACACATGTATATATATATGTGTGTGTCTGTGTGTCTGTGTGTTTGTGTGCATATATATATATATATATATATACATATATATGTATAGGACCTCTCCACGTCCTTACCCTGGGTTCATTGATCTTCAGTTTGAATCGACGCTTCTCAGAGACTCTTTCAAGTCCAAAGACCACACACCATACACCCGCCTTCTCCATCATGTCGCAAACTCGCAAGGCCCTCGCAGCGCTGGCATGTGCCTCGTTGACTGGCTCGGCCCTGGCTCAGACGGCCGAGAGACTCTGGAACTTCACCACCTATGTCGACCTGGAGAACAGCATCCTGCGCCCCAATGGCCAGCTGCTGTTTACCACCCTGACCAATCCCCAGCTCTACACCGTCGACACAACCGCTGCCGAGCCCAAGGCCGAGGTGGTGCGCTGGTTCCCTGGAGTCACAGCTCTCAACGGCCTGTCCAAGGTGGGCGACGACAAGTACGCCGTCACGGGAGGAGTAAGGGGCTCGTTCCACTACACCAACGAAACCGTCTTCACCATTGACTTCAGCGAGTCGTCTGCAGCGAACCCCAATGTCACAGCGCTCGAGGTCGTCGCAACACTGTCAGTATAGTGCTTCATTTCTCGTGCTTGGCGTGTTGAGCTCTGCCAGCCGCAAATCCACCGTCTTTGGGAGTTTGTCGACTGGCGGGCAAACAGGAAGGAAAAGGATCAACGACTGACATGCACGAAATCTAGTCCCGATGCCATCATGCTCAACGGCCTGGCGAACCTGCCATCCAATCCCCACATCCTGCTCGCGGCCGACTCCCGCGTGGCCACCATCTGGAGAATCGACATTGACACGGGCTCGGTTGCGCCAGCCATCAACAGCACCCTCTTCTCGGCTGATGCCAATGCGACCGCGCCCATCGGCATTGACGGCCTGAAGGTCTCGGACGACGGCGCCTATGCCTACTTCACCAACGTCTACCAGGCCATCTTTGGCCGCGTCCCCATTTCCGACGACGGCACCACCCTGGTGGCCACCGGAGAGGCCGAGATTGTCACCCAGTTCACCGCCGACGGCACCTGGGACGACTTCTACCTCAACGGCACCGTTGCCTACGGCGCACAGGACCCCAGCCTCCTCGGACGCATTGACACCACGACGGGCGAGCAGACCAACCTGTTCAACATCACCGAGCTGGCGGGCGGCCCGACCTCGGTCACCCCCAAGGGCGACGGCCTGACATGGCTCCTCACTTCCAACGGAGACTCGGCTGGCGCGCTTAGTGGCGAGGTCTGGGAGATTATCCTGTAGCGAGTCAAGAGTATCAAGACAGTATATGTGTAATGCTGCGATGTGCTGCGGTAGCTGGCTGTACATGGTATCTTGGTTGTCGGAATAGAGTTGCTCGGAATGTGAGATCCCATTCGATTGTATGATAGTTTAGGAGCGAGCACGTATATAAGGGTTCGCTTGGTAGTTTCAGTAATCGTCAGAGAACTATACAACATTCACGTCCAAGGGCTTGATCTTGAACGCCTTGCACCAGATCAAGTCGCCATTTTGAGGAAGCCGAGTTTCGCGTACAGTGTCGGCTGATCAGCCTCGCCGTATTAGAGCCATTTTCACCATGTGGCTCGTCAATACCTAGATATGCCTAAGCATTGGATGGACGGCAGCCGGATATGCAGCCAACGACCGAAGTGGGCTGTGATCCTAGTGTGTTCTTGTCCTCCTTGCTTGTGTCTCTGGAGATCGTAGTGCCAACTTTACATGGACCAAGTACTTTTTGGACCAAGTACTTTGGAAAGAATAAGACTACACACTACAATATCAGTGACTACGCCCACTTCCTCTCCGTAGCCAGCGACACGGAGTTCGGAATGAACGGCCCATCAGAAAGCCGTGTCCTCTTGCTAGGGCTAACAATATGACTGTACATTCAGTTGTCCAAACGCGGGCATATTCAAGCGGACTTGGTGTAATTCCGTCTCCGCCTCCGCCACACAAGAATCTCCCTCCCCCGACCGGATTTCAGCATACGACGCGCCCAGTTTTCCGGTCGTGCCGGCGTTGAGATGCCCGTCTTTCGAAGCCACTTGGTCCTTGGTTCTCAGTCATTCAACGCCCCAAAGTTACCATAGCGAATCTGCTGCCGTTTCGAGGCTGATGCGGTCTTGATCAAAGTCCGTCTTTTAGCTTCTGTACGCACAAAGCCAAAGCGCTGCGCTGCCGTGCACTGTACTGAAGATATCCACGGATCCGCATTCGCCCACAAAGCGTGGCGACGCCGACTAACACGCCATGCAACCCTCGACTACACGTGGTATTGCGAAGTCCCCCACGGGTCCAGACGCGGTCCAGAATGGCACGCCGGCGCCATATGGCCACGCGTGCACAAACTGCGCCAGAGCCAAGTGTAAATGTATCCATCGTGATGTTGGTGGAGCCTGCGAGAGGTGAGTGAGTCCCTGTGATGTCTGGGCCAAAAGTTGCTGCTCGCGCACCAGGTTCAAAAACGCCAGGTTCAAAAACGCTTGAATTCTATCTACCTTTGTTTTTTTTTTGTTTTTTTCTAGTATTATTCTTGGCTGGTGCTTTTTGTGTAATTCTGGTGCTGCATGTAATGACGTGAAATATTCAAACAAACGTCAACGTCAACATCAACATCATGTATTTCTTATTGAACCTCAAATTCTCCCTTCCACTTTTTTTCTCCACTGCCTTTCTTGTCCAAGCGACAAGATTTCACTACACTGAACCTTCGTTGTATCAGAAAAAGACTCAAGGTCTAATTGGGAAACCTCTCGCCTGACTTAGATGTTTCCGGCTGAACAAGGACTGCAACCCATCTGTGCCTAATCGGAAGCGCAACCCGCGCAAAACGCCAGGCTCGAGGACGGCTCACTTGGAAGAGAAACTGGACGACTTGGTGTCCTTGATCCGATCTCAAGCTGCCAGCCGATCGGCTGGTGGCGCCAACCTGCCCACTGCCGGAACGAGTTACCACTCCATAGCAACAGGTTCAGCAGCCATTCCGCCAACCTCGTCCGTCTCAAGTTCAAATCCAAGTCCAGCAGGGCCTGTTTCTGGCGAGACTTACTCGACGGATGCAACCAGTCCGTCCGATACGTATCTGGGTTCGGAATATGATGGTATGCTACCTCACCGCCGTGTGATTTCCACTGTTGCGACTCCAACTGATACAGCGGGCAATCCATATAGACCTTGTCACTCCAGAGGCTGCGGAAGCAAATCTGGCTGTATTTCGACGAGATATGCTAGGGCGCTTGCCCATGCTGCTTCCACCTCCCAAAATGTCATCAGCAGACTTTCGCCAGGCTCATCCGTTTTTATGGCTCAGCATCATGGCGTGCTCGTCATGCTCGGTAAGGCAGGCCAATGTGCTCGGAGACAAGCTGAGGCATATGATTGCCACCAAGGTAATCCAGGAGGTTGAGCGAAGCCTTGATCTGCTTCAAGGCATGATGGTCTTCTTGCAATGGCCTCACTGCCATACCTCGGATAAGCCATGGATGTCCTTTTGGACAAACCTCGCGGTTGCCATAGCCCAGGACCTGGGATTCACCACCTTGACGGGTGAGACAGCCTTTACCTATATCAAGAAGTTTTGGTTGCCAAAAAATCCTTGTCGACAGCCTCAGGCGAATTCCACACGCACCATGGAGGAAAGAAGGATAATTCTGGCGTTATATGTGTGGACAACAACGTAAGTGCCCATCTGCCACCCTTTGCGAACTGCACACGTTGAGGCACGACACCACGTGCCACCCTCCTTCACTGCTCTTCCAATACTGACACAAACGCGATGCCAGCTATGCGCAGATGGTCAGGCGAGACAATCCTCTACCTTGGACTCCCTTTATGGAGCAGTCCTTGCGGGCGCTCATGAACCAGCCAGAGTGGGAAGGCGACTCTATTCTGGCGGCACAAGTTCGGTCCAGTCTCGTAGGCCTGCAAATAACCGATCTTTCTATTCAGCAAGCCCTCCGTGGAGAGGTTCGAATACCCCTCTTTTTCCATCAGTCGCTGAGCTCGCAGATGGAGGAGATATGGCGTACGCTTCCGTCAAACTTGCTTAATAACGGTATGAACGCTGGCTCGTTTGTTCTGGACCAAAACTTGGAGCACAGGAGTTCGGGCTGACCATCCAAACAGAGACTGTCTTGATTCATCTGCATGCTACAGAAGTTGCTGTTCATGAAATTGGCCTGAGTGTAGAGCCGTCAATAAACAACATGGACACTATAAAGCGCTTGAATGCTTTACGGAGTTGTCTCAATGCACTTGAGAATTTCTTCCAGGCCTGGGACAGGATCACGCCGTCTCAGTACATGGGCCTCACATTCAACATGTTTGTGCACCTCCTCAACTGCATTGTGGCTCTCTTCCGGCTCAGCACCCTTGACAATATTCCGGGCTGGGACCCGACCGAGGCACGAAGCAGACTGCCATTGTTCACTATGCTGGACCATATTGCAGAACAAATGGACGCGACCACCTCCGCGATTCCCATCATCAACGACGAGTCTCCTAACGAGGACGTAGCCAGGGCTAGTGAGTGCATATCTCCGAGTTCCCATCTTTCGCTCCCTCTGGCTTCTCTTTCTGCATCATGTTATCGGCTACTCCACCGTCTACTAACTCTTTCTGCAGCTGTATGGGCCAAAGCTGGACGTGTGATGCGCTTGATTAAGCAGGGAATCAAGAGAGATTTTCCGGTAAGTCACATGTCAGAGACACTTGCTTTCGGGCGATGCTGCTCCAGGACAAGAACCACGACTAACCACACCACTGTCCTCATCAGGATCTGGATCCCTTGGGTAGCATTGAATCCGTTGCTGCAATGTCCACAGGCAGTACTGGCATCCAGGTGCCACCACCAGACGTACAGGATCCATTTTTTGCCAATTTCGCCGACGACCCGTGGCTCTCTGCTATATTTGTCCCATGGGACTCTATGAACTTTTGAAGGAGAATAAGAAGTGGTGTACCATGACAGGGACGAGAAGTTGGTGTCTTCAATCCGGAGGCGTATCTCTGCTCACGACGCCATTTCCCTTCCACGAAGCCGTCCATCTTGTATTCAATATCACAAAGGGCCTTTCAGCACGTGTGAATATATCTATATACGCATATAGTATGTACACAAGCAGCTGAAGCTGGGGTCCAATTAAGCTTACTTGCATGGCGCAGCATGTGTATGTGTGCAGACTTCTTTCTGTGAGTGCAGACCCTACTTGTCACCTGTCCATCATAATAAACAAAACACGCATGGGTAGTCTGCGCCGTAAGGACTACATATAGGGATGAACGGCTGAGGGCAAGGCCCAGTTGAATTACCCAGATGGCGGCAGCCATCTCCGTCCATGTCAGGGCAGTGTCTACGACTGCAGCAGAAACGTGCAGACAATGCGATAACCGCAGCCACTGGCGCATAGTAGCAGATATATAGTCTCTGGCTGGTCCACTTTATGTTCCTGCAAGACTCCCGTTGAGGCTGTCTATTGGTTTATCGTGATCCACCAATGTTTCACGAGAGACAGCCGCTCTGTGGTACCGACGATCCGCTGTATGCATGCATTACCAGGCGGACGCAGAAAGGAGGCGAGATCAACAGCGGCCTCAAATAAGGATGAGAGATTTGTTTCTTCCGATTTAATTTTCCGACAACAACTGGGCAATCTGCTTGGACCAGTAGGAAACGGAAACGGCTCCAGGAGAAAGCGCGCTGAAGTATGACGGCTCTACGATGGCTGAGTCGAACTCATAAAAACACAACTCCATGCTCCGTTGTCGATACTTGGTTTTTCCCCCGGTCCACCAGAAATCTTAGACACCTCGTGCACAGTCTTGTGAGCAGCCAGAAGCAAAAACTCTTCGTTTTACCGTGCGACGTGGGACCACATTGCTCATGCGCCTTGCAGTATAGTCTAGACTCGATTATATTGAGTAATCCTCAAAGTCTCTGCGCCAAGACAACAAACGCAGTGGTCGACTCCTGCAGGCACTTGCATGCCTTCAGCTCTCTGGCAGAGAGATTGGGATTCGCATGGCCTGCGTTGCCCCTAAATGTCAACCACTCGCTAGCCAGCCGATCGACATTCAGCCAGAGGGGGAGTCTGCACATACCCGACTGACATCAATGCTCTTGGCTGTCTGGTGGATACAAGGGGGCTGCCCCTGAAGTCCCTGAGCGCTGGATGGGCTGCTGAGCCAAAGCAGCCCGTCATGCTTTTATATCCAATCGTCCCCCCCAGCGTCTTCTAAGACACTGACTTGACTTTTGTCCACTTGACTTTTACACTTGATACCCTTTGTTTCTTGTTTTCTTGTTCTTCATCCACCCGAGTCATTCATTTCTTGTGCTTTCACTGTCCAGTAGTGCTAATAACCACCGCCATCACAATGAAGGTATGTCTGGAGCACCCGTCGCCAGAGCAAGAAAGAGCGTTGAATTGTGATTCTTTTAGTCGGGAACTGATGATTGACTAACATCGATATCGACAGACCGCTACGTTCATTCTCTCCATTGTCGGCGCCGCCAGCGCCCTTGTTGCCCGATCGCCTGTTGGCACAGAGACGCTCATCGAGTACCAGAGATGGTGCCCCGTCTGCGACACCGTCGCCATGAACTACAAGTGCATCTCCGCGGGAGCGTCCTGCCAGAGCATCAACTTCATGTATGTGCTGCGCGAGCATCCAAGTCCTGCCCCTTGCCCTCTCCTTCTATTGCCCCCATTTTTGTGGACATGCCTTTGCGCTGTGGATTTAGCCCCAACATGATTCATGAGCTTCGTCAGTGTGTTGTTCTTGGAGACACTGTTCATACCAAACCAGTCCATGAATACAAATATATACATACATGTATATATAAATATATGTATATTCATACGAAATGGCCTTGAAATCGTCTCGCTAATACCAATCAATAGGCCCCCTGCCACAGACGGCGCTGAGTGTACCGCCGCATGCTCTGCGCAGTGCCAGCTGTCGTATGTTGCCAACAGGTAAGCAAATTGATTTTTCTTTGGTTACCCAAGACCACGAGGTGGTTATCCAGAATTGTTCTAATCATGTTCTAGCGACTACGGCTACACCTGCAACGCGACCATTGCCAAGACCACCAGGTAAAGCCTGACCGATCGAAGAGTTTTGGGAATCATTCGGAGGGGAAACAGCTGGGGCGCGTTGATGAGATGAGTTGGATGGCAGTGGATCCAACATGGGTGGTTGAGAAGTGCTATCGGATCATATGAGAGCAGTCGAGCCGTTCTCATTCAGACTGTGCAGCCGGCGGAGATTCAATGCTTGAATAGGGACTACTAGAGAGTCGTCAGTTGTCAGTCATGGCGTCAGCAGCATCAAAGACAACACACTGGAATAATATTTAGGATCATTAGGAAAATCTTGACTTCTTTGGAACATATATCTGTGACTCTGTTATTGTTGTATTTTTGCAAAAACAGTGGATGTATAGCAAAGTATTTGTGTCTACGCAGTTCAAGAACATGGCTGAAGACTTCCTTGCAAGAGTGCACATATGATTAGCGGGACCAAGTCCACATTGTCAGTTATTGATTAGCAAAACAAATAGGTTGTGGAACTACTCTGCTCCCTATACTGGAACACACAAGTCTGAGAAGTACAAACATGAGAAGACATTTTTATATTGACCCTTCTTTTAAATCAAACTTTAATTCTGCCGTTTCCGAATTGAACTAATCTCCCTATGGACTTTCAAAGAGCAGCAGATGTCATGCACAAGGTGTGTGTTTGGGTTTTCCCTACTCCCAGATTCCCACTGGCCATACCTGAACCATTCACGACACTCCAAGCTTGCAAAGTCGACGAAATTCCTGCGGTTACACTTCATAAAATGATCATTGAAGTTGATTGTCGCGTGGTCCAACTCGTGACCAAATCACGTATGACAATCACATTGACTAATTGCTTGAGAAAGAAAAAAGTTGAGTGCTTCAGACCAACCTCTTCGACGGAAATCAAAGACTCCTCCGCACCAAAAGCGTTGAGTTTCACAATTCTCGTTCGTACGAATTGTGCCCTTCCTTCCTGATGAGGCCCGAACACAGTTTTAACACATCGTAGCTACAGAATTGTGAATACCCAAGTGTGAAGTTAATGGTTGCTCTGCCATAGCACCCCATTTGTATGGCTAGCACGTCTAGCTCGTACGCAGGCGTGCTCATCATATATAATCCCATTCATAGCACACCTTAGTGGAAACTTTGGCAGCAATCGGGACCAAAACCAGTCTTTGTGTGGAGTTGACCTTAATCCTCCCGGCAATGATCACAACCTCTCTGAAGAGGAGTGACACGTGATAGACAAGACTTGATATAGGACCTTGACGGTCTGATGACAGCCTCAAAATCAGGGGTGATGATTTTCCTTCCGTCCGCTTTCTCGACTCTACAACGTATCCCCTCTTTGAGCCTCTCTCGGCTGCGGGAATGGACGGGCACAGAGCTACTTCTGTCTTTCATTTTCACCCCAAACCAGTATCAAAGGCCGATATACTTTGTTGACGGACGTTTGAACCGCTGATTAAAGTTTCGCATCAGCACATTCTTGACAACGTCCTCGACCTGAAACTGCACACGCGTTGCTTTTTTCCCGGTGAGGCGGAGATGCCACCACTCAAGCCGAGTGAGCGAGTCCAAGATTTTATGATAGATATTTTCTACTGTCCCGAATGTAACTTGGTGCGAATCATGCAGCGGGTACTTGGAACGAAAACATCGTATTGGTGTGGAGTATATATAATTTGTCATACAACCCGATTATAGTTTAAAAAGCTTTAAAGGAATTGTGCATGCATATTCAATGATATGTCAATCTGAGTATTGTTGCAGTGTAAGTTGTTTTGTGTATTTCGCCTCGGCCCAGATGCTGATGATACACATGGAAGAAGATCTTTGTTTATAGCTATATATGAACATAGTGAGTAACAATACCATATCTGATCACTCGTCCTCAAGTATTTGAATGGGTCCATGCCGACTTCCGCTAATAGCAATATAGCCGTCGAATTATATATAAGTGCAACTTGAAGGAAGACTGCTTGTGGACCGCTCACATAGGTCCACTTGGGAGGCGGAGTGATGTCTGGAATATAATTAAAGGGAGCTGTCAGACTGCGTAGAATCTGCACAAAGTCTTTGCAAGTGAGGGATTCCCAGCTCAAATATATGTCAACGCCCATCTAGGGTACAGAAAGTTAAAAGACGTTTATAGGTGGGTTTCTCTGTTCGGTTGTCAGACCGAGATCCTCTTGTCGCCACCCACGAAAACAGAAAAGGCAAGCCGCATTGGTTGCAAAACGGAAATGGGCTGAATTAAGCGCAGGATACGTACAAACATGGGGCCGGCGATATTTGCCCAATAATTGGCCCAAATACTTACGGGCTGCCAGGCCGCATATTTTCCTTTCCCTGCCCTGTCAGCTTGGCAACCTGACTGGATGTGGACCTGCGCGTGAGAAGTACGACAAGCGAGTTTTCTCTGCTTGCACATGTGGTGCCTGTCAGAAACCCACGGCTGCCTCTGCTGGGAAGTTATGCACACGCGCATGCAGCGTTACATTCGTCTGCTTGATGTAGATGATGTCCCAAAGTCAATATGGCTAATTAGGTCACCCTTTTTGCTCGCGTACGCCGGCCTTGTAAGACGTGCTTCTCAAACTCATATATGTACTTGAAGCCATACCAGCGTCTCGGTCGTGTCCTCATCATCATGCAAACTCGCGTGTAATTGATATTTACACTATTTGGTGGTAAATCGTTTTGGTTGCCAGCCGTTCACTCATTTTTATTGTTTTTGGTCGTTCATTACACCTCAGTCACTCTTTACCCAGCATACCGTCCACTCCTTTCTCTTGGCTTTGACAGTTTCAAGTCCCTCTCACCAAAGTCTCTCACTTCAGTTATAAACAAATCATCTTTTGAACCCTTGCATTCTTCAATAATGGCAGCTTTCAAGCATTTTCTTGGACTAGTCTCCTTCTGGTTGCTGACGAGCACTGTCCATGCGGCTCCGGCGATAACCTCACCCCGGTCACTCCCTGATAATTCAACAACCACACCGTCTGCTGCAGGCAGTATTGGACTGCGACCCGTGAGAGGCTCACATGGTGCCCATGGCGCCCATGGTGCCGCCGGCGGATACTTCAAGCCAAGAAAGAGCCTGAACCTCTCATGGCAAACGCCCAACAACGACAGTGCCGTGACCGTTGGTGTGAGCATGCGGAACTCGGCCGTGGCCCTCGAGGACATTGACCAAGTGTCTGCTGTGGACTGCGCCGGCGATGACGCGGTTGCTGTCACGTTCAACAGCACCGAGGCGTACGACGAGGCGCTCTCGGCATGGGGCTCGATGAATACCACATTTGTACTCATCACAAACCACATGGGCGACTGCGATTCTGAGCTGGAGCGGTCCTTTTTTGTGACAGATTCTGCGTCGATTGTCGCGTTCCAGAATAACTTGACCATTGTTGCGCTGGCTGAGAAGAGTGATCTGATGAGCACTGCGAGTGAGTCCTCATGTGTTGCTGTGCTTCTTTCTAGAGTGTGACTGAGCGGATGGCAAATCCAACAACATGTGAATAAAAGTTAACAAGAGTGACAGATTCAACCGAGTTCGACTTTAGCAGCGGCAACAATGCCTTGGCAGCCAAACGCAGCATCAAGTGGAACAGCGACGGCCTCGCTGTCGCCTACAACTACTCCATTCCCTCAGAGCAGACCATCATCGACACGACTTACGTCACAGTCGTCGTCCACGAAGCCACTATCACCAACTCTGTCAGCTACTCTGGCCACGCCAAGTGGGAGCTCTTTTCGGGAGTGACCGAGTTCTACATTGACGTAGACAAGTCCATCTACCACTATGCCGACTTGGACGTGACTCTCAAGGCGCCATGGACCGACTCGTGGTCCTGGGCGCCAGACGCACTGTCGTATTCCGTCCTCGAAGTGCCTGGGATTATTTCGCTTGGTCCGTCCGCTGGTGTCACGTTTGGTGGCAAGTTCAGTGCTGCTGCTGCGGGCACCGTGACGGGTCAGTTTACGTCTGAAGTACCCAATGGCACAGTCCACATGGACTTCAAGAACTGGGACTCATCTTGTATGTACTTCGCAGAACCCCATCCTTCTTCACCTCGTTACTGACCTTTTTGTCTTTTGCATGAATACAGACTCTGAGGGCTGGGATGCACAACACCAAGCCGTCTTCAACGTCACCGAGGACGTCAGCCTTTCCCTCGCTCCTTATATTGACTTTACCGTCGAATTTGCCTGCAAGCTGTTTGACGGCCTCATCGACCTCAGCACGGGCATCACTGCGGAGCCCTCCTTTCCCTTCGTCACGACCGTCAGCGCCGCGCAGTCGTTCAACAGCACCTCGGGTAACGTGACGTACCCCAGCTCGACGAGCGGCACTGCCTGTGCCAACGGCATCGAGGAGTCGATTGACTTCAAGTTTGACATTACTGCTTTTGCGACCGAGTGGGCGAGTGTTTCTCTGTACGAGTACACAGCGGATCTCTGGGATGGCTGCATGGACTATGCTAGCTTGAAGAAGGCTTGAGCACGGACTATTGTCACGGCAGCGTCAATCCGAGGGTCAGCTAGCGACACTGATAGTTGTTCTAAGAGTTCACGGCTGGCCGTTCTCTCGCCTTTTAGACTAGAGTTGTAGATAAAAGTTAACGATCTCAATGGTTGTCCTTTGACAGACGCAATCTCGATCGCCGGGTCTGTACGGTGCGATGTACGAGCCCAAAGCTCTGAGAAACCATTAGGCTGAGTGAGCAGACCACATGCCAGAGATGGAACCGAAGAGACCAAGACATGCATTGCCGACAGTGCCACTATGCTATCGTAACTGCCCACATTTATTTGTGTTTTTTGTGGTGGAGGGGGGGGGGGAATGAATGAACAACAAGCGAGAGAAAGAGGCTGCGAGCAGGACTTGCGAAAGGTAAAATATTGGAGGCCTGAGATTAGGTATTGAGTTATGTGCTAGAGGAATGGGTATTACACCACAGTACAACTGAAAGCAAAACATATGGGTATTCAGACTGAGCTTTGATGGTCAAGTGCCCCTCATCTGCGACTTCAAGTGCCTCTGGTGCCTGGGCTGTCAAATGTTGCAAAGTGGCTTCACAGCGTTTCGCTCGCATTGACCTAATAGACCAAGAAAACGGTGCTTTTGTTGCTTTGCACATGATATGTCGCAGTGATTCTGGCCAAGAAGCGATGCTCAGTGGAGCTTTTCCTTTTACATGCCTGATAAGGCATTCATCGAGCTCACTCTCCAACTCGAAGCGTACGCGACCAACGAATGATTGAGGATCGTAGAAAGATGCCGAGGAATTATTACTGAGAGTTCACAAAGCCGGCTCGTTTTCTTGGCGCCTTTTAAAGCCCTCAAGCATGGCACACAGTACGTCTTGCTGATGCCGTGTATATATATAAGTATATTGCCCTGAACGCCATGCCATGCTGTTTTGTAAATCGACACAAATTATTGTTTGCAACTCAGAACCTGCAGCATCATCACCTATGTTAGCGGCTGATCTGGCTTCAGACTATAGTGCGGGAATATGCTCCAATAATCGAACTCACCTGATTTCATAGCTGCCTGCCCTCGTCATGTACCGCACCCACTTAACACTGCTGTAATTGCTCTTTTCAAAAACCTTTAGATATCTTACCAGCAAGCCGCTGCTGGTAAACATCAGGAGACTGAAGTTAAGGCTTAGCGGAGGCCTGCTCCACGTCTTTTGGTTTGTCATGGAAGTTAATTCGGCCTCGGCACTGAGGACAAATTCGCTCTGACCCGTAAAGCGGCCAATTTTCCAGACGATATTATTTTCCGCAGGCTCGTACTTGGCCTTCCCTTGCGTACACCTCTCAGTAATCCTCGCCGTATTCAGGGGAGTGGGAATGCGGACGACCACATTGGTAGCAAAGAGCTTAGAGCCAAAGTTGGCCTTGACACCAATGCTGTATTCGACCTTAGTCTTGCCGACCTCGTTGACAATGGCATGAACCTTGAACGGCAGGTTGATGTTCTCGGTGGCACGGTAGCGCATAAGTTCGAACTCGCCGTCGGGCGGCACAAAGGAAATGATGCGATCGGAATCGAACTTGCCAAGCTTGACGCACTGGTGGAACTGGCAGTCCTCGAGGGTGACACTGCCTGCTGCAGCCTTTGTGGCCTTGGTGCCCATTCTATTGCCGCTGGGAAGGCTGAGCAGTCCATCGCTGTCGAGCAAGAGGCGGTCGTTGAGGCCGAACTTGCACTCAGGAGTGCCCGAGAGGTAGGCGCGCATGATAATTTGGCCCGTGACATCTGCGCGCAGGACGGCTCCGGTGGCCGACATGAGCAGGTTGACATCCTCGATAACATCCACAAATGCCTCGTTCTTGCGGTACTTGACGTCGGCCTTGCGCCAGGACAGCGCACCCGTGGCCTGCATTGTGATTTTTGCCGAATCCTCTGCGCGGTTCTCGGACTTGACGCCCTCGGTTGTGATGTACATCTTGAGTGTATCCGTCTCGGTGTTCTGGGGGTAGCCAAAGTCGATGATCTCGTCGAGCAGCTCGTAGACAAGGACGAAGTTGTTCTTAACAGCCTCCTCGTCGAACTTGCCAAAGTAGCCGCGGCCGAGCTGGATCAGGCGGTAGAGGAACTCGAAGACAAGGGCGGCATTGGCATTGCTCTTTGTGATGGCCACCAGGTAGATGTTTTCATGCTTGACATGGCTGAAGGTGGTGCTGCCGAGCGTAAGGATTGGAGAGCGGACCTGGGCATTGCTGATGACCTGGATGCGGAAGACGTCGGCGAGGCGCGGGCGGCAGTCGTTCCGAAAGGCGCGGAAGATGAGGTTCTCGCCCTTTTGGTTGAAGATGAGGATACCCGAGAGCATGGTGGCCGCGTCTCCGTGACCGATTCGGTCTGATGAGTGGAGTGGGAATGTCGGGGGCCGTTTGGCAGTGGCTTCGTCGGTGCCGTCAGTGTGGTCAGCGTCGTTAAGGTCGTCAGCATCGTCGACGTCGCAGATACAATGCGCCAAGTCAGGGGAGCTCGGCGTAGCGACAGCTGGTTATGTCAGCTATTCTCAGGGGCCGCGCATGGCTGCTGGCTGGCATGTGCTCTCTGGGCTCTCGGGTGTTTATCTAATCGCAAGACCCCTGGCTTGGAGATGGGCTACTTTGTCGATGTACGCAAGTACCTCGGTACTTAGTCGCTGTAGAGCAGACTTGGCAGTCACGCTCAGGGCATTCGGTGGCATCTGCGGAGTCCGCCCTCCTGACTTTCCGTTTGGTAATCTTCCATCTTCATGAGCTTTGCTGGCCCAAGCTTGATGATGCCGGCCTACTTAGCCTTGGCAACCACAGGACTGAGTTGGCTGCCTCCCTCGTCTTCTGTGTTCCTTCTCTTCTCCAACGGCCTGGTCCAATTGGGACTATTCGTCCGTGCCGTCCGTCCAGGCAGTCAAGGACCACGATTCGAGAGCCAAGCACCAGGCATGAAGCATCAAACAATATCAACAACAGTATCAACAGCGGTAAGGTTGCTGCCATTGGTCTGGCACTGGCAGAGCTGTTTGCATTGACTCTGCACTAAGGCAGCGCACGACAACGCCACGGACCGGCATTGGCCAGCGACAAGGCTGGCAACGGGCTTAGCAGGCGGAAGAGGCTGCATGAGGCTTCCCTGTGTGGATGTTGGATGGTTGGCTGGACCGGGCTCTGTACCTGCATACAAATGTCCCTAAGATGACCAAGCCGCACCGCCCACAGCAGCAAAAAAAAAAAGGGAAAAACCGAGGACCCCACCCAGCATGCATGCTAGCCTGCCAGCCTGGTCAGCTCCAGGCTGCGGCGCCGGGACTGATTTCCTGCTTGGACATCAAGAGACGAGGCCAGACGAAGAAGCCGGCGAAGCTTGACGAGAACCGATGAGCCAAGATGGAACACGAGTTGGCTTGCCGAAAAAGGACAAAAATAACAGTTGACACGGATGGCGTGCCTGAGGTGAGTGGTGAGAGAAAGAGACAAGTGGCGAGACCGGCAGCCTGGCAAACTGGGGATCAGTCTGGGGAGATCGACTCCCCTGTGACAAGGAGCCTCCCAGCACTGGCGGCCACTCCATACAACGGGGCTGGCGATTGTCCCCAATTACCAACGACTGCATACGTACGACATGCCCCTTTCGTCTGGAGAACAATTTCGTCGGATCCATTGGCTACTGCGCGCTCATTCCGTGCTGATATTAATAACAGAAGCGTGCTAAGAGCGCTCTCAAACAACAACAATTCCTGTCTTCGACTCCAACAGACACAAGAAGCAGACGACAACAGAGACACCAACAGCACCAACAGAGTGTGGCTACACCCATTGGCCTGTGCTGCTGCTATAATTACCCCTGCGGCCCACTGAAGCCACTGTAGCAGACCCGCCCGGCTGACAACAGTGCTTCGATGCTGTTGTGCGAAAGCCCTGAGTGGGCACCGTGTTCTGCGCTCGCCCCCACCCCCAGAATCGACTCGACGGCCTGCTTCCTCAAGGGGGTTCTAGACCGGGACTGTTCGATTCTCACGTGTGTGGGCCCTGGTCGCTCTGCTAGAGTTTATTAACCTGTCTGGACACCCTCATTGTTTCGTCGCCACAGTGTCCCGCAGAAGAAAAAATATCCTGTCTGCCGGCACATCAAACTTCAGAGACTGCCACTGCCACCCTTCCCAGCAAGCGGCTGCATGTAAGCTACGGCCCCTGGAGCTTGCGGCTGGACTGCAGCGCGGATGAGGAGTCGGTGGTCAGTCTCTGTCAGTGAGAAGTCTGACCAACCGCACTAACTGGCCAATCACAGCCCCAGCCGACCATCCAACTTGCAGTTGACTTGCTCCTTCACTCACAGGCCTCGCGAGCTGGGTGGAGCGTTTCCTCTTCACGCCGCTTCCTCCCACTGCTCGTCCCTGCCCCAATAGCAGACAGCATCATCAACAATACCAGCAGCATCGATTGATAATGCGGCGACGCTCGTAGATGGTTGGATAGTTGCACAACCAAGTGGATCAGTGCAATGGACTGCGGTTGTGAACAAGCAGTGCATTGCCTATCCGACCAATCAACTTCATCCAAGCTTGCGAGCTGTCATGTTCCCGTTCTTGGGCCGCCAGTGTTTCCCGTCCCCTGCCGCCGAGGCCGATCCTCCTGAATAATGCAACCAAAAAGAAGACGGCGCCAGGGGGGCGCTTAGGGCTTTTACAGCAGCAGCAGTGGCGGTAGTGGTGGTCTTCTCGCATGGAGGCGCCGGCACAGCCCTTCTCTTTTTATTGTACATACTGCATGTGTGTCAGTCTGGTTCTGGGTGGTTGTTTCAAATTCCGTGCACATCTCTCGGTACCCAAACCTCGACAGGAGGAGGATCTCCCGGCCATGGCTGGTAATGCCGAGTGGAACCTTGCAGACCCCTGGGCAGCCAAAAGTCTGTAGCATATGACAAAGCTTTGCGTACGCAAGTACGTGCTACAAGTACATACTTGTACGCAACTGACATGGAATGCATCGCTTTGCCCTGCATCCTGGGTCAGTGGGCTAAAGCGCTTGCCTGCAACATTATGAGTGCCGGTGGGTGGAGACCTGGCAAGGGGGTTTTACTGCCCAGACTCGTCCACGGCTACAAGGCTCTTTGGGCTCTTTTGGAGGAGCCACAGCTGATGGCTTGCCCATTTCTGTATTAGAGGCTACAAACATACATGCGCTCAGAGGGTACGTCGTACATATCATATAAGTCGTGTCCCTGTCGCGTGTTCTTGCAGCAGCTCCTCTTCCCTCTTCCAGGACTGTGGATCTCAAAACGGATGGGACCCCCTTCATTACTACCCATTTCTTTTTCTTCTTCTTGTTGTCTCGATACATTATAAGCTTCTTTTGCCCATTCCCTGGGTCATTTCGCCCTAGTCTTTCTGGGTTCCCTACATTGATCTTCAATCTTATTATTCCCGCCTAGTCTCTCCTTCCAAAGGTCCGGGACTTTCTTGGGGTGACTTGAGTGGTGCATTTCCGCCTACACGAGTATCTTAAATCCTCCTTTCCAACATTCGTTAACTTGGCCTCTTCCTGATTTCCGTGACACCATGGCGGACGGTGGAGAGATTTCGAGCATGCCGACTCACAGCGCCGGTGCAGAGCCCGGTGAAGGTGTTGCCCACCCCGGTCACCGCGCATCTCTCGAGGACATTCCTCCCATCGATAAGGTCGAGTCTCTACTGCGCTCCAGGGCCAATACGCCGAACCCATTCAGCAGGCAACACACTAGCCTCGACCTCGACGATTACTTTGTGAGCTGCGCCACCCTTTTGAGCAGGTCATAACAATGTGCGAGTCAACCAGCGAGGGTTCTTTTGCTAACATACTCATGTACAGCACGGCCCACGCGATATATTGAAACACTCCAAATGGCCCCTCTTCTTGCGCATGCATGGCAGTATTCTGCCCAAGATGGTTGTTCCGCTCTTTGTGCTTGGTGGTTGGGCGACGTGCATTACCTGCGTGTCACAATTCACCACGCATTCTTGTAAGTCTAGCCAACCGCTGCTGCTTGCTCTCGAATCGCAAACATGACGCAGACTAACTTGTCGCAGTGGGTGTCAGCTCTATTCTTCTCACCGTTACCGGCTTCGTCGTCAGTCTGGGCCTGAGCTTCCGCAACTCTAGCGCATACGAGCGTTACATGGAAGGCCGCAAATACTGGGCTCAGATTGTGCTGTCGTCGCAGAATCTCGCACGTGTCATTTGGATACACGGCAAGGAGCGTCCCGACACCACCGATAAAGATGTGCTTGCCAAATTGTCAGTCTTAACTCTCAATTCACTACTACTGCTGCCACTACGTAGCAATGTGCTACATATGAATTGTGCTAACTAATGAACCATGGTAGAACTGCAATCAACCTCATCACTGCCTTTGCCGTTGCAGTCAAACACAAGCTCCGCTTCGAGCCGTACACCAATTACGAGGACATCTCGAGCCTCGTAGGCCATCTCGACACCTTCGCCTATCACGCAACCCGTGAGACTCCCGATTTGGCTCGTCACCGCCACATCAACCCAGCCAAGGCAACGGGCGAATATCTCGGCATCTCTTTCGCCGCCAGCAACCCTCGTAAGGCTATCAAGAAGGCCACGCGGCCTCTAGGCAACCTTCCTCTTGAGATCTTGAGCTACCTCGCAAGCTATATAGATGAGACTGTTGAGAACGGCCAACTTACCATTCCCATGCAGCAGACGCTGGCTTGTATGTTCAATCGTGTTTTTGCAATTAGATCTGAACCTCTCGCTAGAGGAGAAAATAGGCTGACGATATCGCAGACAACAATCTTGCGGCCCTCAACGATGCTCTTGTTGGCACTGAACGTGTGCTCACGACTCCTCTGCCGATTGCGTACGCCATTGCCATATCGCAGATCACATGGGTCTACTGTTTTCTGCTGCCCTTTCAGCTCTTCCCGAACCTGTCCTGGGTCACCATCCCGGCCACAGTGGCTGCCGGGTACATCATCTTGGGTCTCTTGTTCATCGGTCGGGAGATTGAGAATCCGTTCGGAGAAGACGTTAATGATTTGCCACTCGAGAATTACTGTGCACAAATTGCCCAGGAGATGGACATCATCACGGCCAAACGCAAGCCGCGCAACGTGGACTGGATCGAGACTATCGACAACAAGGTTCTGTGGCCGCTGAGTCTGAATGGCTGGAATGTGTGGATGCACAGAGGCGAGTCTAAGCTGCGCGAGGCGCTCAAGGCCAAATCAGAGCTGGGCTTCGAGGCTCGCCAGCCCGATACACTCATCGTCACCTCTACGCCGGAGAAGGGCGAGGCCACGTCGGAGACGACAGCCGTGTAAAATGTCTAAGACAACAAGACCAGGTGCCGGCAGAAGCAACAACAAAAAGTCCACCCATGCCGGATTTCATCGGTGGTCGATGGTATCTTGTGAAACGACATACAGATACGTGGCGCACCGTGTCAGATGAGGGGCATTGAAGTAACAAAGCCTGTCTTATCGACTATTATGCCGGTGGCTTTTGACGATTGGGCCGCCACCCGCTGTTCTAGGAACCTTGTCGCACGTTTTCGTGACAAGTGCTCTTCCCTCGGCCAAGTGCCTCAAAGCTGTAACGGAGTAGGGTTCGTCATCTTGCGACCAGCCAGCCTGTCAGCCATACTTTGTTTTAAAACCCAACTTTTCGTTTTGTTCCAAATTGCACGGTCTTGTGGTTATGGAGGTATCAGACCAGACTGGAAAGACAACTCAAGCAGGATAAGGAAATTTGCCCTGGCGTTATTTACACACATTTCCGATTTTATACCAGGCGCCAGATCAAGCGGATCTGATCGCCAAGGCTGGAAGGACATTGATGGACATACATTTGCTTAACGAGACATGGATGTATAATATCATCATTAATCGATATATGACTCAGACTAGACGCATATAAAGCAGCGGGACGGGCTTTCACGCTGCTTCTCATGGTTTTGATTGGAAATCTGAAAAGGTATCAAGCTTCATCCTCAGCACCCAACTTTGAGACCAATGCAAGCGCGTCTTATTTCTGTACCAATGTATTCAACCTCATGTGCACGACGACAAGTCCACGTTGTTGTCTCTTGACGGCAGCATCGAGATGGGCATTAAGTCCTTTGGGTCCCTGGACAGTCGACACTAGGCTGGGCCGCGATGGACAAGATGTTCTAGGTCTCTGAATACTCGACTTTCAGGGTTCCTTCAGTGAACTGACATTTGTCAGTGGCTCACCTCAGAGCTGTCTCGCACCTACCGCTCTCCAAGCAGAGCGAGTACTTCGAGGAAAGTAAGATGGTGCACAGAGAGGCAAAGAGTAATCGCTCTTGCCCTCAACTTGCTCTATCTTCAGGTCATCCTTGCAGTGGCAAGTGCTACAAAAGATAAGCCACGATCACAGAAGGAAGGAATGAGAGCTCAAGAAAGACACGTGCACAAGCTCAGTCAGTCGGGGAATACAACTGCGGCTTCCAGGATTCCCAGGTCTTCCTTTGAGCACCGTCAGACTCGCCTCAGCCGAGACACGTCTTCGTTCAAAGTCCAGACTCAGTCCAAGCCTGACATCAATCGCCATTGAACACCTTGCGAATCCGAGTGCCGAACCTCTCCCCGCCTTCCTAAAAAAAAAAAATCGTGCTACGGTACTGTGCTTGTCAGGAAGAGTCCGTTGGGATTTCCAAGATGAAGTTGACGGCTGTGATCGCTGCTAGCTTACTGCTGTTTGGCAGCAGTCGCAGTGTCGATGTCAGTGCTGGCTTTGACATCAGCTTTGGCAAAGAGAATGGCAAAGTGACACCCTCCCCGTTCTCGCCCAATGCCACGGCTACTGTCCACAAGAGTCTTCATCTGCCTCAGCCAAGCTCTCTTCTGCACCCCAACAACACCATCATCGCTGCTACCGCGACAGCAACAACCCTGCGAACCATCTATACGGCTTCGCCCAATGTCATTGTCCAGCCACTGAGCATGCGAGTCTTCAATTTGACTGCCTATGTAGACAAGCAAACTAAGAATGCTCAGTAAGCAAAAGCATGAGCATCCAGGATGTCTTTCGGGGCTGAATGACAGAACTTGGATCGATTGCTAACGTGTTTTGTTTGGAAATGGTGTAGTTACGAGTTCACCTGGGTGATTGAGCCCGACTTTCATGCTGTCGAGTGTCGTGCTATTGTTCAGGCTGCAGATGGCAAACTGGACAATGTGGATACGGCTCGTTGTATTCCGGCCAGTCCAAGGTATGTTGTTCCTGGTATATGGTCATAGTATACACGTACACAACATAGGGACTAATGATGAGACCTGATTCATTTGCGCAGCTTACCGACGACACGCGAGTCGGCTTCCCTCCAAGTCGACGTTCCGATGCCGCCCCTGTCCAGTTTCGCTTGGAAGCTGTCGGACAACACAACTACCATGCTGATTCTACGCTCCAGCAACCCAGCAAATGCGCACCATTGCCCCTACTTTCCGCACGATGCGTGCTGGGCTCAAGGTCTCTACCCGATCAGTCAACGGGATTTTGAGTGGGTAGACGGCGAACAGCGATACATTGGTCGCAGATTCTTGAGGTTCCCTGGGACTTATTGCAAGTCTGGCATGAAGGCTTGTCTCTGGTCAGAGTACATTTATTGACGCGAGAGGCGTTGTCCGTGGAAAAGACGGGTTGGAGTTTCTGTAAATGATTGCAAAGGTTCTCATTCTCCAATCTCCAGCACGTCAGCAGTCACAAGTGAGTGCATTTACATGTCACTGCTGGATGTGTTGGGAAAATGTTTGACGAATCTTTACAGCAACCTTGGTGGAAATATGAGTAAATGAAATGCCTTTTGATATTGTCTACATGCTGCGGCCTGGGATGTTGTAAGTATTGGTGATTCTTATTGTTCAAATGATTTTGCCGTGGCAGAACAGATCTCTTGCAAATCGATCGGTCTATTCATATCTGCGTAAACCACAATACGCAGCCACCAGAATCATTCTCTTCTACAGGCCAGCATGAGTCTGTCATCAAGCCACTGGCTCGTTGTCGATATGCCGGTGAGGGTTCGCACACTGGAAACTGTGCAAGCTATTTCTGGAGACAAGATTCATTGCTTTCATGAGTACAGACGATCTCGACGATGTGAAAAGCTTCACTTTGCTGTGTTTTCAAGAACTTATAGAAGAATGACGCAACCTAAGAGTAGGGTGAAGTTTACGAAATTGCGACGATAGGGTGATTATAAACATAAAGGCGTCAAAAGCCGATATTCAAGACTCGATCTATTCTCTTTGGGTTCTGGCTTCAATGTCCAAGTACCTGGAAATCATGAAATGCCAGAAGCACTTACTTGTAGGCACGGACGATAACTCATTCTCTAGGTTCTCTAGTAGGCGCGCTCGTTTATGCATGCTTCGTGGGCTTTTGCTTCGAACGCCTCGGTTTGATTTTATAGCCGTATATTCAGCCTTCAAGGACGGGTTCTGTAGTATATGATAACGTTTTATATGTGGTGCGTTGAAAGTGCTTAAATTGGCTTGTTCGGTCGTCCTTGATCCGAGACTTAATCTGTTGGCTTTCTGTTCATGGACTCGGGTCCAAAAGGTCTTGGGAGCATGGTCTTGAATGGGAGAGTTCTGTCTCTCATAATGCTGCCCTTGATTGCAAAGCCGCATCGAATGAGGAGATTCCTTTTGGCGCCAAGATGGTGGCCGGAAATTTGTGATCGAGATGAATAAGTTCATTGCATTTACATTGATTGTTGGGAGGTCAAGAGAGAGAGATATATGCACGGTATTACTATGTCTCAAGATCGCAGCAAGCAAGGGCCGAAATCATTGCGACAGACAGACGGACAGAATTACAAAGTGAGAGGGACGTATCGGTGAAGGATACCAGGGCGGAGTCAGAGTGACGAACAATCGCATGGATGCATCCGTGCAAGATTTATGCTTGACGATATGCGTAAAAGTAAAAGTTGTTACCCGAATCATGATGTCAGTCGCAAACGCGACAACACAAAGTGGAGATGATTTTGTACAAGCGAAGCCAAAGGGGTTTGAACAATGAGTGGCTGTTGATGGATGCTGAGACAGACACACCTCACCTGCTGTTCGACACACTTTTGGTCCCTTTCGTCTGCAAGAACATCAGTCACGTGTTTATCAGCCGTGTACCACAGCATTCTTGGTACAAATCTGCTCAGCAAGACCGGGGCCGCCTCACTCCTCAGCAAGACTGTCACCAGTCCGTTTCACCAACATAACATCAAAACAGTCAGAAGACTTGAACGCACCTCGAAACATCTGGCCTCTGAGTATTGCCACCTGCACCCTGCCCGCCTGTGCATATGCTACGCATGAGACCTGCAGCATGACAGCATGTCGGGCATATCAGCGTCCGCCCTCCGTGCAGTTCTGCACAGAAGATACTGGAAAAGGTCAAGACGGCCTGTCGGTGCTGCTATGGCCCCGGTCGAGGAGGCAATGAGCCCCATCTTGACCGCCTGCCTCTTCCTGACCAGAGCTGCTTTTTGATAGACCAGGCCGGACAGACAGACAGACAGACAGACAGACAGACAGCGTTGTCCATTGTTGTTGAGCCTGGGAGGAAAAGTCACCTTCCACTTCCAGCGCCTGTATGCAGCCCTACGATCGATCTTGGTGGACTCACAGATGGACACTACCTGCCAAGTAGGAAAGTGGCTCGACTCATGGGCTCTGCTTGACAGAGGAGATAAGAAGGCCGCTGGGGTCCATCTATTTCAAGTCTTGATCCATCAACCTTGGAATGGATCTCTGGCCTCCCTCGAGGTTGAAATGACCATGCCCAGAGATGCCAGCTGGTGATTTCCACTTTCTCTGATAACATAGCGAGGCAACGCTCAGAGACACGCAATTCTGCCGATCCTCCAAGCAGAGCCACACGGCGGCCGGGGACTTTTCGTCCTTGGCCGACACTCGCAGTCGGCTTCCACGGTCACACTGCCGGGGTGCCCAGACGAACAGAGACGCGGTCACAGGCCAAGGCGAGGATTGCGAAGCCAGACTCAGGCCCAGCACGCAAGACAAAGTATGGATTGTTGCTGCCAGGCCCAGCAGGGTCCCGTGCGCGGGGTCATCGTGTCATCCAAGGGCCGAACGAGGCGTGCCCAGGTGAGCACGCCAGCAACACCGACACCAGCTTGGACGGAGGCGCAATTAGAGCAAGAATGACGACGACGGAACCGGCATGTTGCAAACCCTACGAGGCTATGCTTGGGAACAGAGCCAACTTTTATGATATCTTGTTGCGCGTTGTCTACTTAAGGGGGCTGTGAACAAGCTGATGATCGTTCCAGGGAATCGAGATTGACAAAGACTCTTGTATCATCAAGGACAACCATACCAACAGCAACAAGCCTTGGTGACTCGTTGTAGTATATTCAATGCGCACTTTTATCTCCCTCTTCCACAGCCATATTGTCACGCAGCTCAAGCAGCTCTTACTTCCTCGTGACTCAACAAAGACAGAACAGCATCAGATCGTGTCGGCACCAGCCCTTGAATGTCAAACATTGAGTAAATCACCGCCTCCACCCCACCACAGAATCGACAGTCCATCAAACATGGGCGAGCACAGTTCAGTACCAGCGGGTCTGGGTGAGCGGCTGCAGCAAATATCAGAACTCTCGCACAATGACCCTGCCACCCGGTACATTGAGGCCTCAGATCATGCCAACCTCTTCAAGCCTCGCGGCTTCGAAGAACACATTGTCGACCTCGGCGAGATCCGCATGAACTACGCCGTGGCCGGCTCCGCAGACAAGCCTGCTCTCCTCCTGATTCCAGGCCAGACAGAGTCGTGGTGGAGCTACGCGCGTGCCATGACCCTCCTCGCCCCAGCATACCAGGTCTACGCCGTCGACCTTCGCGGCCAGGGCCGTTCGACCTGGACGCCCGGCCGCTACAGTCTCGACAACTTTGGCAACGACCTCGTGCGCTTCCTGGACATTGTTGTGAAGCGGCCCGCCATCGTCAGCGGCCTCTCGTCGGGCGGCGTGGTGAGCGCGTGGCTCTCGGCGTTTGCCAAACCAGGCCAGGTCATCGCCGCCGTGTACGAAGACCCGCCGCTGTTCGCCTCAGAGTTGACGCCCGCCATCGGCCAGTCAGTGCGCCAGACGATTGCAGGCCCCATGTTCCGCATCTGGAGCAAGTGGCTCGGCCCGCAGTGGTCGATTGGCAACCAGGATGGCATGGTGCAGGCCATGGCGCACGAGCTGCCCTCGTGGATTGCGCGCGCTCTGACGGGCATCATGGCAGACACCAAGTCGGCGCCGTTCATGGGCCCGGCGCCCGAACTGAAGGAGTACGACCCAGAGTGGGGCGATGCCTTTTGGAACGGCCGTGTGGCCCTGACCTGCGCCCACGACAACATGCTCAAGCACGTCAAGGTGCCCGTGCTGTTCACGCACCACTTCCACCGCGTCGACGCCGACTCGGGCAACCTGGTAGGCGCCTTGTCCGACACGCAGGTCAACTACGCCAGACAGCTGGTCCAGGGGGCGGGCAACACGTTCGACTACCAGTCCTTTCCGCGGATGCCGCACTCGATGCACCACTTCGACCCTGTCTGCTTCGTCACCACCATCACAGCCTGGTTTGCCGACAAGGGCTTTGGCGAAGCACTCAAGCCCACCAAGGACCAGCTGCCGAAAGAGGACTCGGACTCGGAGGGCGAGGACCACCTTCTCAACAAAGAGACCGCAGCGCCACCAACAGTCAAGCCAGATGGCGTGTGGAATCTGTCTGTGCAGACTCCGATTGGCAAGCAATCGCTGACGCTGACTCTCGCGTCTGATGGCAACGCCTTGTCCGGAGCCTTGGACGGCGCCGAGGGCCGCAACGAAATCCAAGACGGTACCATCGATGGCGCTTCCATCTCTTTCCGCGCGACTCTGAAAAAGCCTGTCAAGATCAAGGTCAGCTACAAGGCAAAGATTGACGGCGACTCACTGTCGGGAACGGCAAAGACGCCGCTGTTTCCTACTCTTGTCTTCAGTGGCACTCGGGCAGCAGCCTCTTCATGATTGGTTTTCTATTCCATGATTCTTATTTGGGCGCGAGCTGGATGGTGGGAGCTCTGGGTACCATGGATGGACGGACGGCCGGGTCATTGGACACGAAGATACCGTTTTTCATTTGTTTTGCTTGGACATGTCCGTGTGTGTTTTTGGAATGCTGCTTTCACACACGGCATACACCAATATTCTCAGACTGGTCACTGACACGGCTCAGCCACATCGACTAGAGTCATTGTGCTCGTTGGTAAACAAGGCAGAAATTGCAACGATATATATATCCTACTCGAGCTGGTTGTAGGGGAACCTTCTTTCGTGACAGGATACACCCAAGTTGAAATATTGTTGGGTAGCCAGAAAAGACTATTGTATAAACCGCCATGGCCACCGTCCCCGTCTGTTGGCCATCGAATCGTGATGTGCGTATTTGGCCACTTTTTCTCAATAGAGAAAGGCGGAATGCACCTTTCTGTAACACAGTCCGTTCCATGGGCAAAGCGAGGGGCTCGGACAACAAGTATCAAGGTGTGAGGTCCAAAGCGAACACTCTCGCCATGTGCTGGACACACGAGCGGCCTCACTTGGACAGCCTTCTGTATATTCCGATCGATCACGATAGACTCACACTGTGCATGACCAGGAAGATGGCTGGCCCACTCATTTTACCAAACTTCTGGAAGCACTAATGCTTAACGAAAGGGACGCACCAATCCTTCCTGCAGGTCCCCCCTGAAAGGCGTCCTAGCACGATTCCGAAGCCCCTCTTTCGAGTACTTTTACGTGTGCCGTGCTGGCTGGCTACTCACCATCCTATCCTACACAATGTCTTGCAAGCCAGGTCCGCACAAGAGTGTCATGAAGTCCTCTTGACAAAGGACGCCACCCGAGGAAGAAGAAATGCGCGTCAAGGGTGGCCTCCTGAGTGGCTTAGCTTAGTGCATACCGTCGAAAGAACAGTGGCTGCGGCATCCTGTCTTTTCACAGGACATGTTATTTTCCACCAAGTACCATGCCGCTTTCCGGGGGGTCTTGCAAAGAGTGATTGATGTTTTTGTGTGTCACCGCTTCTTTGCTCTTGTTGGTCGGTGCCCTTGGCGAAATTTCAAGCCCGGCCTGGCCTTTGCCGCAGTCACTCGATCACCAGATAATTCAACACTACTCAGCACGTCGCCTGGCTTGGCACAATCTCGAGTCATTTCGGGCTCCCATGCAGGCCTCCGTCCGCCGTCTCTCAGTCTTTTCCCGCCGTCAACTGACAGCAGCGTGACAGCGCAGATCCCTTGCTGAACCAGGAAAGACCATGTTTTCCGGGACCAGCGTGCTGTATGTAGCCACGTGAGGTGGCTTTTTGTCCCGCCAGGGCCGTCACAACACTTGCAAGGCCCAAATTGGGATTCTCGAGACGATATCGGATCTGCCAGAGATAGCAAGTTCTCTATACGAGGTATATATACTCTAGGGACTCTTAGCAAGACCGCCCAGTGTTCATAAGAAACCGATACAACGGTAACAGCGCGCGCTAAGTTGCACTGGACTCGCCGTGGTGAGATGAATGCCCTTAGTTACTATTCGCTTGGCTGTGGCGACGACCGCATCGTGCCCTTCATGTTCAGTGACAGTCGCTGACACTGAACAGGGCTGTCGTACAGGACTGGTCAAGCTTGTCAAAGTCTGACCAGCAATCCCACGCATGGTCACGCTACCTGTCCAACTTTGAAGATCGTCGTGACTTGTCTTGCCTCTGTCCATCGAGACCCTCCTCACTGTCCGCTCAGCCTCCCTTGATGATGAGCTAGCTTTGTTTGACTTATTCGTTGCTCTCTACATATGCACACCATGACCAACCAATTATTCTTGAACAGAGTTGGGGTCCTCTGTTGCCGCTATGGAAGCCGAAGACTGCTATACAGTCTGTAGCACGGCGCAATAAAGATGTTAACGTACAAAGATACAGCTTTCGAATCTCCACAAATAGTGGCAACTCTCATGGACTAGTCGGTAATAAGCAGATGACATGTTGGCAATCTTGTAACCTTGCGTGCGGTCATGGAGCTCATTGTCTTCCAAGAGATCAACGCACTTCTCAGCTTGGCTAGCTGCGCCAAAAAAATAAAGAAAGAAAAGAAAAGGCACAAAAACAGATGCAGTTCCTCATGCTCGATATTCCAGTGACGGCCATTCCTGAACAATTTATATGTTCAGCGGGCCAACAGATGCTCAGCAGACCATTCCAATTAGTCCCGGAAGCGATCCGAATATTAGCAAGACGAAGAAAACAAGGAGCCCACTGCCCTCCGCCTCACCTTGGGCCGTCGAGGGCGCCATGTGGGCACTCGCGCCAGCCCACGTGAACATCATCATTTCAAAGGGGCTCCATACCACGAACCCACTGACAGATAAATCGGCGTCCCCAGAAAGAAAGCCGGGCAAACGAGTGCGATCGCGCGCGCGCGAACCTGACAAGCTGACAGCCTGACAAGCTGACAACCTCTGGTGCGCTGACATGTGCCAATCGGATAAAACATGCGCCTTGTTCGCGGAGAATCCAGCGAGTCCTCCACTGTGGTCCTCGTTCTTTTTGGGAAAGAGACCTATCGCGCAACTCCATAGATATTTGGGATTTGCTCCATTGTGATGTGGGCGAAAAGTGGAATGTTTTGGTGCCTCGCTTGGTCAACTCGGCTGTAACTGCAGTCAGTCCTCACAGTATTGCCACGACCTCGCCAGTTTGTTTAAAGGTAAATGTCGTGCTGCAAAAAAAAAAAATTAAAAAAATATCGGCTTGGTCACAGACCTTTTGACTCCGTGCTCGTCCACTGCTCGCGCCAGTACCATCTCGCCCGAAGCCGCATTCCTGGCTCCCGGGGTTGGAGAAGAAGGCGAACGATATTGAGACCCCCGGTAGGAGAGTTGTTGGGTTCTCATCTTTCGCGACGATCCCTCTTGGCGATCTCCCTCAATCCAGCTGAACTACCCGCGGTTAATCAATCCTTGTCGCACGTGGTGGTGGTGGTGAAGGAATAGAGCTTGGGATCCCCCGTCCCCGCAAGCAGGAACCCAAGAATCACTATCCAACGATCGGTCCAGGGACAAGAGGACCCCAAACTCTCCGTTCACTCGGACCCTCCTCGTGTTTTGTCCAAACCGCAGTCCGTCCTGGTGGTGAGTGTATAGGCAGAGGACACACTCCCTCTACATATCTCGTCCTGAGTCTTATCACAACCCCGCGCATCAGACGTTGACCGACAATCACTGGAGTTGACCTGGAGTTGTGCCTGTTCCCAGGTTCCATTTTACCGCACTCCCACGCTCTCTTTTCTGTTCCTTCTTTCTTCCACCGAGGCGTCGACTTTCTTCGAATCTGGCTCTTCTTCTCGGGCTCTTGCTGAAGCTGTGGTAACCAAGATCCAGCTCCGAGGCCCAATAGCAAAAGATTCCATTCTTACCACCATCCACAAAAGGGCAACACAAGAGAAAGAGGGAACATAGAGAGCTAGATCCAGCTCTCTGTCTTTTTTTTTTGATAGAAGGACAGCCAGCATCCCACCATGCTGTCGGGCCGGACAGTCGAGGTCGACCACAGCAAGGATGACGAGACGCAGGTGCCCTACGTGATTGGTGTCGTCACCATGGCGCTCGTGCTGTCGACTGCTGCGGTTGGCCTGCGACTCTTGACGCGGATCCGCATCTTGCACACCTTTGGTCCTGACGATGCCTTCATGGCTGTCGCGCAGCTGCTCACGATTGGGTCTGCCATTTCTATTTATGCTGGTCAGTCGTTTGTGTTCCACGAGAGGCGGTTCGAGTGGACTCGTGAGAGGATTGAGAATGGTCATACTAATCGTATTTGTTTCCTGGTACAGAATGTCAGCATGGAATGGGCCGTCACTTCTGGCTCATGCGCGACGGTGAATACATACCATACATGTAAGCCAAGACCATCATCATTCTTGCTGTGGCCGCCAGCGTTTCCCTCTGCGGAACAGGAAAGGCAAAGCAAGGCAGACAACATCTCAATCACACGACTGACCATTCACCTTCCCGGCAGGAAATCCTTCTACACCTCCATCATCCTCTACAACCTCGGCCTCTGCGTCGTCAAAATGTCCATTCTCCTGCAGTACCGCCGCATCTTCACCTACACCCTCGTGCAGCACCTCACCGCCATCGGCCTCGTCTTCGAGGGCTGCTGGACCATCACCCTATCGCTCGTCCTGCCGCTCTCGTGCATTCCCGCCGCTGCCTTTTGGGATCCGTCCGTCCAGGGCCGCTGCATCGACTCGCTGACGATTTGGTACGTCATGGCGGCTGTCAACCTCGTTACGGATTTCCTCACGTTTTCCATGCCGATGCCGGTCATCAAGAGCTTGCAGCTGCCCAGTCGGCAAAAGGTTATGCTGACGGTTGTGTTTTGCCTGGGATTCTTGTAAGTGTTTTTTCTTGTTTTTTTCCTTGTTTTTTTCTTGGTTTATTTGTTTGTGGTGTCTGGACTCTCTCTCCCAACCCTCTGCCTTAGACGAGACAAGAAGGAATGCAGAAAGTAAAATGCGTGACACTGACTCCCATTTCCCGTTAGCACATGCATCATCTCCGTCTACCGCATCACAACCCTCAAGACTGCTGCCGCCTCTTCCGACCCGACCTGGGACAACACCTCGGCCGCCATCTGGTCCCTCCTCGAGCTCTGTATCGGTGTCCTCGCCGCCTGCCTGCCAACCCTCAAGCCGCTTTTCGCCATGCTCCTCCCGCGCCTCTTCAAGTCCACCACCAGCGGCCGCCGCTCGCGCCCGTCCAAATACGGCATGCGCGGAGACGGCGGCGGCGGGATCAGTGGCGCGGGTCGCGGTGGCGTCTCGCGCAGCTACGGGCTGCACACCAAGGGAACGCACCGTTTACACTCGCACGCGGGCAATGATTGCGATGATGATGCTGGCTCGGACGATGTAGGCGCAAGCCGCACGACAACAAGCTCGGCGCGGCGAATGACGGGTGGTGGCGTCAGAGGTGATGGTTCTGGGTCGCGGACGCAGCCCAACGATGACGAGGGGTACGCTGATATGGACATTATCAAGATGGGTGGTTTCGTGGATCCGACCAGGGGCGATATCGACGAGCCGATGTACCGTGTCACCGTGACGGCTGGCCACCATGAGAAGAAGAAGAGTGAAGAGGGAGGCTTTGCTGGTCTGCGTAGGTCTGCTGATCGCGGACAGGGCATCCACACGACGACTGTGGTCACTCAAAGGGTGGAATCACTATAGAATATTGATCAATAATGCCCAGAAGCTGAAAGAAAACATTCATGTCACTTTGTGCCAAAAAGTCGCTTATTGAAAGATGAGGGAGTGGAACGCAAGAGCCAAGCACACTGGAGAAAAGCACACGTGTTGGAACGTCGTTCATGATGATGTATTATTGCGAACCTGCTGGTATCTAGGCGTTAATGGATATTGCTGGAGCTGCTTTTCGAATCTCTTTCTCGAAGAGGCTATTGCGCCAAAATTAGTAGGTCAGATACAGGAGGGCACTCTGCCTCCTTCAAGACTCTTGTGGGCCTAATGAGGCTCACAATCCGAATTCGGAACCTTGAAATGATGCGCTACATTTGGGCACTGGCGACTCAGTGCGTCCGCCACACTTTATTGATTGCCGCACGTCCAGAAAGCGTCGACCGTGAGCCTCTGGGTTGCGCTGCTCGAAGTTGTTTGAGGGGACTGCGGGTGCGGTGGGCTTGTCCGCTTGACGGTGACTGCTCTGTATGCAGGACGTCTGCCGGGAACATGGGTGCTGAAAAGCCCAGCGCGGTTCCAGCGTGCAAGTTTGCATAGTTTTTCAAAATTGAGATGTTAAACAGTGCCGCTGATGCTCAGTTCCCGTATCTCCTGCAACACCTGCTCGACACGCGCATCCAAATGGCCCTGCGCATACTGATCTCTCGTCTCGGCATCGAGATATTGTTGGACTTGGGCCATACGACTGTACGCCTCGGCACAGAACCGCAGCTGAATCTTGACGAGGGCCTCGAAGGATGGATCGAGGTATGGGACGCGCAGGTCGATGAGTTGGGGCAGCTCGGAGCACAGCTGCTCGTTGAGCTGTTCGTAGGCGGCCTTGGCCATGTCCTGTTCCTTCTCGGCGCGTGGGAGCTTCGTAACGTCCTTGTCGGGCTTGTCGACCAGGCGCTTGACCTTGGCACGAAGGGCATCGTAGTCTAGCAATTTGTGGCTGCGCTTCTTGATACCTGGGACATTCGGCTGAGTCAATATTTTATCATCTGCAAAACCAAAGGGCAACGATTGTTGACAAGTTGAGGAGCATACATTCGTTCACGTCGGGAAAGTAGGCGCAGAATCTGGAGATGGGCTCGAGAACTGTGGTACTGTGGAGCGACAACAGCAGTCAGCATCTCTTGGCAATGGTCCTACACAACATCTTGGCCGGTAGATTCACAACATACCGATACGGCCCGTCGAGGGCTTTTATAGTTTCTGCGTCCAGCTCTTCGACAGCCTGCTTGTAACTTCTGCTGACACCGTCTTTGGCCCCGGCATCCCCATAGAAGGCGTCGATGGTTTCGGCGATGCGCATTTGAGAGGCAGTCATTGCTGAACGGCAAACCACCAGAGTCAGCGAAATCATACGGAAAGGCCGGGAGAAACGAGACAAGCCTTTGCCAGCGTGACGAGGGAGCCAACATACCTCTGAGAGAGTCCAGATAGCCCTTTGCTTCTTTTTGCAGTCGTAACGATGCTGTTTCCATAGTACGAAAACGGCTGCGGTTTTGTCAGCGCTTGATCGTCGTTTAGGGGGAAACAGACTGGGCAGAGTGAGCTACCGTTCTTCGACTTCGTAATCGCGGTCGTTGGTCTTTTCGACATGGCCTGGGGGGCAGGAAGCTCGTTAGCAGAGGCAATCAACTGAAAGCCATGTCGCGAGAAAATTGATTGGTTGAGTGACATACCCGTCTTCATCATAACCTGCGTCGTTGCGCGGTTGACATTCTTCTTGAACCCTGCATCGCTCCGAATCAGTACATCGAGCACTACCGCCCCAGAACAAAGTTATTGGATGTCATACCTGCCCAAGACATGATGGGCAACTGTTGCTCAGGCTGGTCGTGGGTGGTCCAAGGTGACTGCAAGAGGCAGGACGAGGCGAGGGGTAAAGCGACGCAGGCGGCGATGGGCCAGTCGAGGTGGTGGCGGTAGATAGGTCAGGAGTGCTTGTGATGGTTGGTATCTTTGCTGTTGCCGAGGTCGGTGGTCGTCGTCGTTGTTGCCGTCGTCGTCGTCGGTATGGAGGTGAGGTTGCAGGCTGGAGGTGTGGAAGGTCGAGTGTTTGTCGTTGTTTGGCGGATGATGACGACGGCGTAATTTGGGAGGCTTGAGGCCGTGAGCCCAGCCAAAAGGCAAGCCAAGGCAGCCAGGCACAAGGCCAGCACAGCCACGCTCGGGCGACGGGCTGGTGGCTGTGCCCATTCCAGGTACCGCAACACTGCGCACTGGAACCCTACTCCCTGTCAGACGTGCGTCATTGCTCCACAAAAGACAAGGCCTCAAATGGGTAAGGTTGGGGACCAGGCTGACTCATCATCGGAAAAAGCCTTCCCAATCTGGTGGCCGAAGAGATCAGAAACCACGGTGACTCCCGTGGCCGATGCAAGGCTGATGCACACTCCATTTTCGATATCGCAAACAACAACACGGAATGATTCATACCACATCACCAAGCTAGACCTCCGACGCTCGCTTCTGATTGGACCCGTCGCAGCATCCAGGTACCCGGAAGAGGCCGGCTCTGGAAACATTTCGTCGCGGGCGGCACAAACGACCAAGGTCACCACACCACTATTTATCAGATAAATACACCACTTGCCCACCGCCATGGCCGCCTCACGGTACTGCTGGACTCGTATGTCCTCCTTGTGCCACTCGTCCAACACGTGGCTGAGACTCATCTCGCTGGTCACGATGCCACACTTGATCCCCACAACGACGAGTGCAACAAGAGGCCCAGGCTCGGTCGATCTGCCTCTCTCCATACGAGCCCAGCGCATGTCGACCACCTCAGCAGCAGCTTCTTCAGAAAACTTGACCGTCGATGACAAGGACGCCCCGTTCAGTCCTCATTTCGTCGTCGTCAGTCTCGGCAACCCTGCCCCATACGAGAATACCTACCACTCGGCCGGCCATATTGCCCTCCAATCGCTGCAGAGCTTGCTTCAGCGCGATGCTGCCCAGCCCAAATTCTCCTCGGAGCGCCTCGGCAAGAAGTCCACCCAGACCTCGCGCGGCCCACGCTACACCCTCCTCCAATGTCCGACCCTCATGAACGTCTCGGGTACCTGGTTGTCGAAAGCCTGGCGTGAGGCCTTGGAGCAGCACCGCGGACGCTACCCCGACACGCCGCTAGGCCTGGTTGTCGTCCACGACGATCTCGAGGAGGACCATCATGTCGTCAAGATACGGCCCTGGCAGCGTAGTCACCGCGGCCACAACGGTCTTAAGAGCATCATGACCACCATGCCTGCTCCTCCCAGTGGCAATGTGCAAACGGATCCTAAATGGGCCAAGATCTCCCTGGGCGTTGGCCGGCCTGCCAACCGAGACCCCGAGACCGTCGCTGACTATGTTCTGCGGCCTTTGAGCAAATTCCAGCGGGAGTCGCTGTCCGAAAAGTCGGGTCCGTCTCTCCTGGCGGCTCTGGAGGATGTGGAGGCTGCATGGCGCTCAGAACGGGAATCTGGGCTGACTACTACGAGCTCGACCCCTGCCCAAAAGGGTCGGACCAAGAGCCGCAGGTAGCGGATGTTGTTGTTGTTGGAACCCTGCTTGATATTTCGAGTTCTCATTTGTCTCGTAAGCGTTTGCTTTTGAACTTGTTCTTGGAACGGAGCAGATCTTGATACCCATATAGAAAGGATATAGACGTGTTATTGTTTGGTCAACATTCACGACGAGGGGTTGACATTTGAGCAGAGAGACTCTACTGCTCGGAAGTTTTGGTGTTTCTGCCTCCTAAAGGGTGTGCTTTCTGCATTCTTGTTCGAGAATTACCATTGCCATCAGCTACCATATTTTGCTCGATTCTTTCTAGCCCTCGCAAATTCTTCTGCGGCAGTCTCTCATTGCGGACCGGCGGACCAGCGCCCAGCACCTCTTTCGAATTGCGACAGCCATGCTCTCGTCGTAGGCACATTGGTGTCCCACGGCATCGCATCGTCCTCGGCCTGGCGTCTCCTTTTTGCAAGATTGTGAAACACCATCCACGCGAAGAGCACGCTCGTGATCACGGCAAGGACGACTCCCACTGCTAGTCCCGCAATTTTGCCACCGGTCCAGAACTGTGAGCTTCCCTCTGCTGCTACTACTGTTCTTGTCGTTGCTGCTGTTGCTGTTGACAATGCTGGCTGGTGGAAAGTGGAAGCCGATGACGAGACGAAGACCGTAGAGGAGCAGGAGGTTGCGAAGCCGCTGCTGGGTGAGATGGCAAAGGATGGTAATGACGACAGTGCATCGCTAGTCATTGTACTCGCCCAGAGGTGTGTTGATATGCTGAAGCCAAGGCCTGTTGTCGGCTCACGCGGGATCCCTTCGTCGTCGCTGGATCGGATGTACATGGAGATGTATTCCACGCCGCCGCAAACCTGCATCTCATTGTCCGTGCACGCCAGAGTGCAGTCTGGTGTAGAAGGAGCAGGAATCGGTCTTGATATTTCCTCTGTTCCGCAGTAACCTGGGAAAACAGCAATTGTTAGCTTCACAAAGCAAGGACAAGAACAAGAACATCGGTCTAGGACAACAGCCCACACTCGTTTCCTGCCTCAGCTCCAAAAGCGTTATGATTATTGCACGCTGCAGCACAGGCATCGAGATCTATTGTGGTTAGATTCATGGACGCCTTGAGCATGGGCTTGGCAAAGTCGTCTGGCCAGCAGCCTTGAAAACTGAAGTTGCCCACCGTGGAAGGCTGTGGCGCTGACATGGTTGATCTGGGCTTGATTTCATATGACTCTGCCGTCGCCTGACTTGCATTTGAAGAGCTGTCCAGACAGGGAGCGTGTCTTTGCTGGTGAGTTACTGTCAACATGCGTGGTCCTCGTGTGCTTGGGCTCGGTGGTGGTATGAATACTGTTATGGATGATGGTGGTGGAGACGTTGTGTTGGGAATAGAGTCAAGCGCAGACGGTGTTGATTCGGTTACTGATGACACGATCAAAGCCAGGCTCTGCTTTTACTCACCTACACGGCGACTCAGTCAAGCAGACTCACTGACGTTCATCACGGCAGTTTGTGACACGTCGTAGTCACTCTTGTCGCTCACTCCCTATTCTGGGGTGAGCATTTACCAGAATGTCACCATAGAGGATGTGTTCTTCTTCGTCATGCCACCGCAAGACTGAACGAGACCACATGTCACCAAAATTGCGACACATACCCGACACTAATCATCTTGCTTGGAGTGGCTGAGTCACTTCAAAGACAAGCAAATGTTGAAAAAGGGCAAACTGCGGATGAACGAGATACGAGGACTCTTGACAGCTCTTGTAGTGTCTGTCCAGTTGGGTTCTCAGGTCAGTGACTCTGGTTGATTCCTTCAAATAATCATGTCCATTTGGTCCCTAAAGTTGTTGACAATAAAAGTACAGACGCTTTTGAATACCCGCGACTCCTGCTCCTCCTGAGTTTCACACAAGCACAGCAAATGATCAAACTGCTATCCTATACCTCACGAGTCTTCTCTCGCACAATATTGACCTCCAGATCACCCATCACACTCGCTCTGTCCGCCTCCAGCACCGCCGTGTTCGGCATCTTGGGCCCTTCATACCCCTTATGCCCGCTCAGGACCCACCACACACCCGCAAAAACGGTAAACCCACCCCAAATCAAGCACGAATAGTTCATGCTCGCCGCGCTCGTCGGCAGGTAATACGGAAACGAGTAAATCACAAACCACGTCATTAGGTACGAGCACGCCATGGCATTCACCACGATCCCCACCCAGCCGTTGCCGCCGCGCAGCTTGAACGGGCCATAGGAAAGGATCTCGCGGCCGCGGCACCGGCGGATCAGGTGCGGCACTATACAAACAATGTATGAGCTGCTGAAGAAGAGAATCGTCGATGCTATGAAGGCGTTGAAGGCTGTTTTGCTGCCAATATAGATGCACCCTAGCACCGACACCAGCACAGCGCCGGAGATGGTCGCGTTGAGCGGCATCCCAAGCCCTTCGTGCACTTTGCTCAGAAACTTTGGCACAGGCGTTGCGCCATCGCGTGCGAGCGCCCAGAGGGTGCGGCCATTGGTGATTGAGAGACCAATGACACACAGCGCAATGTTAACGAGCAAGAGGGCTAGCAGCGCCGAGGCACCCGCCGCGTTGCCCGTGGCCTGGCGGTAGATCTCTGCAATGGGGTACGCGGCGTCCGAGACGGCGGAGAGGTCCGAGATGGCGTACATGATGGCGACGAGGAAGCAGAAACCTGTAAGGAAGCCCATGACGATCTGCAGGCCCATGCCAATGGGAACGGCGCGCTCTGGGTGGGGGATCTCCTCGGCAAGGTGGGTGATTACGTCGACGGTGCCGATGCTGTAGGCGCCGTTGAGCATGCCGGCGACAAAGACGAAGCCGTCTGGGTAGCCGAGGGACTGTGTCCATTGTGTCCAGACGAATTCTGATGTGGCGTGTGGAGAGCGTCCGTTGTGGCCTGGCATGGCGGCCACGGCGACGGTGGTGATGAGGAAGCCAGCGAGGATGCTGGTGATGAGAATGGTGTGAGTGACGATACTACTTACAAGAATTCAAGGAGAGAGGACAGGAAATCAAGACCTACAAAAAGATACCCGCCTTGTTGAGAAAAGGCATGGCGGCGTTGGCTACACACACGAGCGCCGCGCTCAGCCAGACGCAAATAATGTACACGACAAAGACGTGCCACGTCTCAGCGACGAAGTCGGGATGGTTGAGTGCGTACATTTGCACAACTGTGTTGCCCCTGTATTTGGTTGCGATGATTCCCATCTCTCATAGTCAGTCACGGCTCACTCTAGGTCTGCATTATGTATTCCTCCTACGCACTCAGAGGTAAGTCAGGAATGAGACCAAGAAATCCAACTCACAATATAGCAGTCATACTCGCCCCGCCCATAGCCAAGCCGAGATAATTCCACCAACCCGCAAAGAAACCCAAGGGCCGGCCCCATTTCCGCCCGGGCAACACGGTCGCCCAGTGATACACACCGCCCGCGCTGGGGATGGCACTCGCCAGCTCCGCCAGACTAGCCGCAACGAGAAAGTAGAAGAAGGAAACAACGAGAAACTCATACAGCACCCCTGGTGGGCCGCCGTTGGAAATCGCCACGAGAATTGTCCCGCCTATGGCTGGCCACACGTTGCCGACCGTCATGCCCACGCCGGCGAGCGAAACGAGGCTGTATCGCTGAGGTAGCGCCTGCACGTGGCCGGAGGCATTGAGAAGAGTGCCTGTGGTGGGGGCGGCGGCCCCTGCCATGTCTTGATCGTCGTTGTATGTTTCTTGCTGGCTCTTCGTCACGGAGGCATGGCGAGCTTTCGCGGCGGCCAGGATCTGCATGGCTTTTTGCTGTGTGGACTTGTCGTTGGAGAGGGAAAAGAATTTTTCGGCTTCGGGGAGGTCGGTTGCAGGCATGTTGGCGAGATACACCTCGATTTCGGCCCAGTCGTCGCCCAGCTTTGGCAGCACGCTTGTGGGCGAGCCTGTTATGAGAGACTGGCTCATGTTTCGACTGCGTCACGACTGACTGCCTGGTTGTGAATCTGCTGCCTGTTGTCTGTTTCCACACCAATCGAGTATGATTTTGATAGTCGATTGATGTCGTTGGGGGACGCGGCGAGCACGATCAGTTGCCAGCTCGCTATGCTAGTATACAGAAAGAAGATGGAGTATAATGTCGAATTTCACTTTTGGTGTTTTACAAGAAAGAAGGAATGGCAGGCAGCCTCCAAGGTCAATGAAAAGTTGCGTGCTCCCACAAGTCAGCGTTTGGGAGGAATACAGTCTAGGCAAGGCCACGGATCAGTGACGGTACGTATTATCCAGTCTCTCCGACACATACGGCAGATAGATGTGTAGGGGATCTGGGGTGGTATATCGTATGTATAGTGCAAATAACGTAAGTATTATACCAAAGTGAAGGTCAATGATGGGACTATACAACACTTTCAAGGCGCAAGTATAAATCAAGGTGGCAACGGCAATTAGCACCGATGCTGGCTCGGAAACAACGGACCATGATTCACCCATTCATGGCATGTAGTCAGAAGTCAGAATGAAGTAGCAGGTATGCTATTATAAATGTAAATGCCAAAGTCTTATCGATGTGTCATTTCCACAACGGTATTGATCAAGGATAAATGGACGTGGGCACGTATGTGCAAGAATAAATACAGATAGATAACGGATAAAGAATGATTGATCATCGTCACACACACACACGCGTATGGAGACATGAATGGGTCCAGTGTATATGCACACAAGAAACATAATCTAGGGTCGAACAAGTTGGACCGGGGACTTCTTAGTCTAGATTCATTGTCTTTGGTATCATTGGCGTGATTGTTCGCCAAGGGACGAAGCCGGGTTGCGGAACTGTCAAATCTGGGGCTACTACACCACGTCTCGTTCTGTATAGTCTGTAGTCTCGTGATCTAGCTGGGAAATGTCCAATACAAGTCTGGGTGAATCGCAGACTGGCTGTGTTGTGCTCTTCAAGCCCAAGTGCTCAGCAAGGTTTCGCGCCAGTCTCGGTGAGACAAGTTCATCAACGACACTTTGACTCGACCACCTGAGATACTGATATTGTCTCCATATTGCGAGTACAAGAAAATTATTCGTCACCACATACAGTCTATCGTAGTCATCTTATACTTTCCTTGTTGGCTTTGTCGTGCAACAGCAGTGGTCCTCGAGGGTTTCGTCCTTGCCAAGCAACAGTAAACCGATGTATATACCGTCGGCATATAGACAAAGCGCTGTCAAAGACCAACAGATACTTTGTTGAAATCATCCCTCATCCGAGATCCACATCACTCGCTTCCGCATTCCATCTGATCTGGTAATCACATGCCTTGCCTTAACGGTGCAGCGCACTTCCACTTGGCCTGGATGTATGCAAGTTGCCCGTTGCCTCGTGATTGGCTGCCGCAGTCCCCGCCCAGCCTTGCGAAGCGGCGAGCCAGGATCCTATCACCGGGGGTCCAGGCTCAGCCCAGGCTACGCCAGTACAGCAGAGATGCACATGCATGTGTTCTTGTCTATAAGATAGAGATTCTTTGTCATGGTATTAATAACATCTTGCACGGTTACCCCCCCCCCCCCCGGTCAAGTGACCAAACCCAGCCCTGTGCTGCTGCTCGAGATGCAACGCAAAAGACTGCCACAGAGCCGAGTTCGGAGTCATGTGCTGCTGAGTGTGTAAGTCACTGTATGATGGAACAAAAGACAATGGTCAAGGTGTGTGTGCTCGGTACCGAGTAGCAATCCAAATTCTTTCGTCTCCTTCGTTGAAACTCGACTGCATCTCCCTCCACGTCTGAGCCCCTTCACCCGCGTCCCTTCTTCTGCCATCTTCAAGAGAATCCCGTTCTCCTAGTGGTGGCTGTGTGCAACAGAGTATACAATACACTGGTTGACAAACTGTAAAAAGAGCAGTGTGAATTGTAATCTTACCAAGTATCGTGGCCACTGGCCGGGCTGGTCGTATTGCAGTTGCGTCTCTTCGCATCGCTCGCTGCCCGTGGTCCTGGGTGCCAACCTCGCTCCAATTAAACTGGCTGGCCTGGCTGGCTGGTCTGCCACATGTGCGCGCCTCAATAGGTGGTTGTTTTTTTTGCAACCATGGTACTAATGTGGGTTTATCTATTATATCTATACATGTATAGTATTCTTGTCTTTCTCTCACCGTCAAAGACACAACGTCTGGTGTCGTGTCTTTGCTTTTCAATGGCTTCTCTGCGTCGCTGTACATATGCCTGCTTTGTACATTGCACACATTTCCATATGCTTTTGTTTCCTTTTTTTGTTTCCTTCCTTTTTTTTCATTCCCTTTACTTGCCCGACGAAAACGACACCACCGCCCACTTGCCGTTCCACGCCCACTTGCGCGCGCCCGAATCGCCACCGCCACCTTCTGTCGCCCGCAGCTCTTCATCCTGGCCGGGCTTGAGGCCGACCACGACATCAGCCTTGCACGTTCGGAGGGCCAAGACGTTGAGTCCAGATCCTGGGCCCAGAGGGCCAATGGCTTCCACAAATGGTGTCGCAGCGTCCCATTTTGCCTAGAGTGACATCGAATTGAGTAGGTCAGCCATAACATTCCATTGGTGTATATATATACATATATATATATATACAGACTTGGGAAAGGAGGAGAATAGTGTGCCATACATCACCAGTCAGCTTCCTATAGTTGAGGTCACCCTTGAAGATCACCAGGTCACTTGTCTTGAGATCATCGTGCAGCTCCTTGTCCGTCTCTGGCAGCCTCCAGAAGCTGCCGGGGTGCGTCCAGAAGCGGTTCGGCCGCAGAATGATCTGTCCTTGGGCGTAAATCTGGCTCCAGTTCTGGAAGAGGAAGGACAGGTTCTCGGCCTCGTCCTCGCTCAGCGGCGCAGGGGTCTTGTTCTGCAGCACTTCGTCCTCGGAGGGCGTCTCGTAGAAGCGCTTTGGGTTGGCCAGCGCGTTGAGCAGCTCGGAAAAGTCGCTGGGCACCACGTCCGAGACAAACCAGGGGATGGACTTGGGGTGCAGCACCACCAGCGTCGCCAAGCCCGACGACAGCAGGTAGCCAGCCAGGATCAGATCCACAAAGAGCTCGAAGCCTGCGTTGTCGAGCACAATGTCGACGCGGCGCTCAGCCTTGCCCTCTGCCTTTGCCTTGCGCAGCACGTCGTAGGCGGCGGGCAGGTCGTTGACGAGAATATTCTTTTCGGCAGCCTTGCGCGCGGCAGAGCCCTGCAGCTTCTGGATGTCCTCGTACGTCAGGTTGGTCAACAGCGACAGGTCGGTGGCGTTGCCCCAGAGGCAGATCTCGCACATTTCCATAAACAGGATCCGCTGTGCTTCCTCGTCTTCGGCCTTGTCAGAGCCCTCCTCGATCTGGGTCAACAGGGTCTTGTAGCGTGCGGCGAGCTCGACAACGGCCGGTCGCGAGGAGCGGAAGGTGCTGATCTTTTGGCGGGCAAAGACGTCGTAGTTCTTCCAGTGGGCAGAAAGGCTAAAGGAGGTACTGATGCGGCTGTGGGCATGACAAGCAGGATTAGTGGTGCGTCCTGTTCCACATTCGCCAGGAGAGTTCATGCAGAAAAGTCATACCGGAACAGGTAGCATTCCGAGTACAGCCAGCTGACATTGAGCCACGAGGGGTTGCCGCGCTGCTCGAGTTCCTTGTTGTAAAGCTCGACATCGGACACGCCGTCGTCGCGGATTGGGGTGAGGGCCCGGTCGTGCTGGACTTCGTACTTGAGGCGGGCCAGCTCTTCGACTATCTTCTTGCCCTCATCGGCGCGGGCTTGGTCGGCGCACTGCGAGGTGGAGCGGTAGGCATCGTCGATAGCTTGTGTCTGGATGTTGGATCAGGGGAGCCGCGTTAGCCAGCAGGCTGCAGACGAGTAGACAGTGCGAGAGGACTGACGATGATAACAGGCCATCGCTCACGGGCAGTGGTCCAGCCAAAAGAGGTCTTGTCGGCGGTCGAATACGCCGCTGTCGCCCCGGCACACCATGGTCAACAGAAAGGACGAGTCGAGAGCAAGGGGAGGGCGTCACGTACGTGTCTTGGTGTCAAACTCCATGGTGTAGGAGTGTGTGGTTATGTTGGGTATTGGGTATCATGAAATGGACGGGAAAAGAGTGCCACAGAGGCCAGAGTAGACGACAGTCGAGGGGGCCTTTATGGAGTCGAGTTCACAGTCGAGTCGAACCGATGGAGGGGTTGCTTAGGTGTTTGGGGCTGCTTGTACCTTGGTACCTACGTAGGCGACTGCGACAAGGTGGGGCTTATCGCTGATAAGAGAGGCTGGGGCGCAGGGGTGCAGGAGTGCAGGAGTGGTTCCTGCTATCTTTAGCTCGATCCACGCAGCCAGTGCATCAGCCTTGCATGTATCCTGTACCTTGATCGCCATTGATTCCGTTACTGCTGTCACGTATCCTGTACTACCCACCTCAGTGGACAGCCTTGCAACTCTGCTACACCGCCAGCCTCGTCCGCCACAACCTGAGACGAAGCCTTCAAACTTGCACGATGGGGCTCTTGGCTCTGCAAGAAACGCGTTCTCTTCCACTCCTCCTCCTCCTCCTGCCGAGAAAACCAACCCTTAGCGTGAGCGAAGCCACTTCTGCGCCTTGGCTGCAAACTTGTCGAACCGCGACTCGGACGGGCGCGCCTGATGATGTTGATGCTGATGATGCGAGGCGCCGTCTCCTCCACCATTTCCATTTCCAGGACCTGAGGCTGGAGCACCACCAGATGTCGACGACGTGTGGTGGTGTCTGTGCGCGCCGCCCTGCGCCTGGGTTCCTCCCACTGCCACAATGAACGTTTTGGGGTCTCCTGCGTTCACCTTGCCCGACTGGTCCTCGCCTCCATCCTCCGTCACGTCGTCGTAAGCGAATCCGTACCCTACAAGAACAAGCAAAAGCACGCGTGGTCAGTACACATGTCTCCAGTTCCCAGACAAGCAAGTGATTATCGGACAGATAAACCCCACCTTTGCCATCCAGGTTGACCTCGTGCACCAGCCGACAATAGTGGTTGGTGGGCTCGCGGCGGTAGAACGTCGTCGGCCCTGACGGGTGGTGGTCGTGCTCGCCCAGCGCAGACCTCTGAAACGCCGCCGCCAGCCGCGGTATGACACTGTTTCGGTACGGCGACGGCCCCGTCGTGAACGGCCCGCTGTTGCACCCCAGGATGTCGGCCGTCGTCGGCTTGCCAAAGGCCTCCTGGCCGCCAAAGACGAGCTCGTCGCGGCCATTGACGCGGCCCTGGACGACACCCGGGCCGGCCTGCGTGTTGATGTGCAGCTCGTGGTGGCGGTACCGCTGCCAGACCTCGTCGACGTAGTCCTCGTAGTAGCCTGCGAAACTGGCGCCCACCGCGTCGCCGTGCGTGGGGTTCAGCACCCGCAACACTTCGCCGCCTCCCGGCGGCTGCACAATCAGCTTGTCCCACGGCCGGCCGTCGCGGCGCGCTTGCTCCCGCAGGCCCTCGCACAGCCTGTCGATGCCGTCGTGGGCCATGCCCGCCACGCGCTGCACGTCGCCCGAGGCCGTCTCGAGGGTCAGCGCAGTGGGCAGGCGCGAGACAAAGTCGACGTAGCTGATGTTGGCGTACAGCTGGTCATTGTTGAGGGTGAACTCGGCAAAGCAGAAGCTCGTGTTGGCGTTGGGATCGGACGGGTTGAGCACGCTGGGCTCGACGAGGGCCGGGCCCGGGTTGAGCAGGAACTGCAGCTTGTTCTCGCACGCGAACCAGATCCTGCCGCCGGCGATCTGCGGAATGTGCACCGAGACAGTGTTGCCGGGCGGGCCGAGGGGGATGGCGCAGTCCTCGGCGAGCGGGGAGCCAATGTGCGAGACTTGCTGTGGGTAGTAGAGGTCTTTGCCGTTGGCCTTGAGGAGCACGCGCTGGCCATTGCTGATGGCGATGCCGGTGATGTAGGCCCAGACCTGGTCCGAGCCCGTGTGGTTCTGGAGCTGGATATCGAGCGAGTCTGGCATGGTGGGTTTTGGGTGCACGCGGCGGTGGTGTGACGAGGTGGGGATGCTATGACAAACAGTAGATGTCGGGTATCACAATGTTGCTCGACAGGAAGGAAGCAGAGCAAGAAACCGGAATTGTATAGAACACAGAAAATAGACGGTTCGCCCAGACTGGTCTGCACATCCTGCCTTGTCTCTGGCCATGGTCCTCCATCAAATAAACCCTGGTGCAGCCTCGCAGGCCCCATGTCGTCATTGCAGCGGCAGGTTCTGGGCTGTGAAGAACCTCTACTGGCCACCAGAGTTCCGAGGGCAGCGTTGGCAACGGACGCCACGTATGGTTTTTTTGTGAGGTATTTGCGCCGAGGGTCCGATTGGCAAGCTGGATGGCTTGGTCTCGTTCATCTTCATCTTGAACCATTCTTGACGAATGGTCACTCGACGTGGCAGAGGCATTGCTGGTGACCAGACAGATGTATGTATTGGTGCTGAGAGCACCGTAGCCTTCAATTGGGGGCCCCCCGGGGGGGGGGGGCCTGCTAGGTATCTGGGGTACCTGAATACTTGAATACTTGGCCACAGGTACATGGCCGTTGCGTTTGCCGCAATCACACTACAGTGAGTGAGTGTGCATGTACGGCGAGAATTTGTATTCTGTTTTCGAGAGGAAAAAAAAAAAGATAGCCTGGAGTAATCATTATTCAATGTAAATGTACACCATATATATATATACTCTCACCAGCGATCAAACATCGCTGTATTCAGGTCAAGTTCAGATATCTGTCTGCACATCCAAGTACCTTCAACGCCTACAAGAAGGTACCTGACCGTACAGCAGGTGATTACAGGCCATCCCAGCCTGACCCAGTCCACTAAATCCAACCACACCACCTGACAGCGTTACAACCACTTCAAAGCTCATCCCTGAGCTTCATCAGTCAACTGCCGTTCAGCTGCTTACCGTAGTACGCCTACCCCCAACACCTATCGCTGCTTGTACCACCACAGCCTCCCTTGAGCCTCAACCTCAACCTCAACCTCACCTCCTTCTTCCTCCTCTACACCCACACAACATACCAAAGCTCAGTTGCCCACACTGATCCATCGCCAACGAACAATCCGCACCAGCCAAAACACAACAAGATCAACTCTCCACAAACAACATGCCCGTCAACGACACCCTCTCCGCAGCGCTCGACGCAGCCCGCCGCCAGGCCGACCGCCTCGTGACGCCCGACACACGGCAAAAGACATACGCTTCCATTGAGGCCTTTGCACGAGCACAGCCTCTCTTGTTTGTAAGTCTTTTCTCTCCCTAACCATTACATCCATCCATCCATCCATCCATCCATCCATCCATCCATCCATTCATTCATTCATTCCCATGACTTCCACCACCCAATCTTTTTTTTTTCTTAAAAATAA